>CANYCX010619769.1:0-22453 GCA_948193385.1 Breynia disticha f. nivosa
ACAATGAATAAAAGAGAAGAAGGGGGGTTGTCCAAATATTTCCCGGCCAACTTTTTCACCCAAGTCGGCATTGTTGCAGAGAAAAGCATGTTCTGTTGCTTTGATGGCAAATTTTCAAGAATAACTTCGACATCCTCCTCAAATCCAATGGAAAGCATCTGATCAGCTTCATCAAGAACCAAATATTCAATTTCACCCAATTTAAGGCTGTTTCCATTGATAAGGTCAATGATTCAACCAGTTGCTCCTACAACAACAACAATCCCACTAGACAGAGCACTTTGTTGTGAGACGTAAGAAACACCTCCATAAACACACACGGTGTTCAAATAAGGTGCAGACTCTTTGATTTCTTTCCCACTTGTCTAGCTAACTCTCCGGTTCGTCTATAAAAGCAACAAAGGTATGAATCATACTTGTAAGAGAAAAATATACATCAGCCAACTAAAATTGAGGTACAACAAAAATGAGTTCCTTTGTAAACCTCTTGGTTCAGAATCTTCAGTAAGGCGCTTAATTATTGGAATTCCAAATGTCAATGTCTTACCAGTCCCAGTTTTGGCAGGAGCGATGAGATGACGACCCTCTAGTGCAGGAACAAGAACAGCTCGCTGAATGATTAAAGGAAACAGAAATATAAGTAACAGACAGATATGTCATCAAATCCTGGGTAAAATTTAGTAGAGTAGCAGGTACACAAACATTAAGTTGCTAATCATAACGATCATATAAATATTAATTATTATTCAAAGAGAAATCCTTCAGTGGTATGAATTATTCATCTCACTTTTTAATCAATCGATCATGTTAAATTCATATATAATTATGAGACGATGTGTTTTTTATGGGATATGAATTATAATTTGAATATTTGTTGCATAATGTATAGTTAGTACCAATTCTGCGTCTTATTCAATGTAGTTGTTCATAGTGTGCGGTTCTTCATTTATTGGTGTCTTACTCATCGTAACACAATCTAAGAGACAATGAGATTTTACATGTGATTCATCTTCGAAACTAGAGATTTTTACGGCTATACAACTCTTAACACTAAAAAATTTAAATATATACGTAAAATGTAAAACAATTTAATATACTATTTATTTATCTATTTTCACAATTATCGGATAAAGATAATTATATGGAGTAATTTTTTAAAGAGAGTTGGTTATTTTCAAAAAGAGAGTGAATAAAGTACGGAAAATTAGGTAACTGCCCATTATAGAAGATTGCTTTTGCAAGAATGCCCAGTAATGTTTCAGTTTAATTTCAAATGCTTAAAAGACAACGTCAAACTACAAATATGCCTGTTCACTATTCATTCATTTATAAATGCCGCCTTTCAGCAAATTACTCAATTAATTTTTTGAATTTAAATTCAATTTACAAAATATTCATTCCACAACGCTGAACTTCGTAAAACAAAACTGAAATATAGCCATCAACTCATTTCAAAAAACAACAAATGTGTTCTCTAAATAATAATCACCAGCAAAGAACAAATCCGACCCCTACATACGCAAACACTCTAATTACTGCAACAATCGTTCTATTTGCTGCGACTTATCTCAAATCAGGTTCACAATACAAGAGTTTTTCTATTTATTTTGATTCAAGTCATGCATCAGGATGGTTGTAATTTCGCGCTTGATTTGTGCATACGTTATCATGTTTTGTATTTCTTATTATTCATCACAATTGTTGTAATCTGAAAAAAGAAACGTGTTAATGCAGAAAATTTATGAACAAAATACATTTTTGTTCATAAATAGTTCATCGCATAATTTTTAACTTTGCAAACAAGATCATAATTTAAGCTGATGATTATTATTTAAAACATGTTCATTTTTTTTCATAATTTAAGCTGATGATTATTATTTATAACATGTTCATTTTTGACTTTGCAAACAAGATCATAATTTAAACTGATGATTATTATTTATAACATGTTTTTTTTTATTTTTTTATGTTCTACTCAGGAATTATGGAAACAATTCAAACAGTAATTCAATATGGAGGTTTTTTTAATGAAGCTGGGATTTACGTAAAATACCAAATGTCTGAAAACTTATGAACAAAATACATTTTTGTTCATAATAGTTCATCACATAATTTTTAACTTTACAAACAAGATCATAATTTAAACTGTTGATTATTATTTATAACATGTTCATTTTTGTTTTTTATGTTCTACACAAGAATTATAGAAACAATTCAAATAGTAATTCAATATGTAGGTTTTTTTTAATGAAACTGTGATTTACGTAAAATACCAAATGTACGCTAAAAAAGAACACAAATAGTTTTAAAATAGACAAGATATATGGTTCATATTTGTTCAATATATATAAATTTCAAGATCAAATACAACAACTGTTTTTGCCTTTTTAGTCCATGCTGTTTTTTTTTCTTTACTTCATCAACTTTCCTTTTCATATCAGCCTTCTCATGCGCTTTCTTGGAAACATTAGGAGTCGTTTCCTTCACTTTGCTCGGCTTTGTTTGATCTTTCGATTTCATACCACTTTTCACTTTCTGTTTCTTTGAGTCCACCACTATTTCTTTGTAAGGAACTTTGAAGATGAGAGAATAATCTTATTGAATTCAAAATAACTAATGGCTTTTTATAAGCCTTACAGAAACTGAAAAAACTCAACAGCTCATATTCCACTACTAGCAATATGGAAACGTGGCTAAGAAAGTTTCAAAGAGTAGATACGTGTCCCAAATAATAGGGATTATTGACTGCACTGTAAACAAACCCAACAAATCCTCCCCTAAACTGATTGCGGCAAAACATTCAGTTTATAACTGGCACTACACAAACTCCTAACATCTTACGCAGCTTTAGGAACACTTCCAGCTCAAGTGGTTTCGTCATAATATCTGCAAGTTGCTCTTTTGTGCCACAATATTGAAGTTCAACTACTCCATCTTTGGTTAAGTCACGCAGAAAATGGAACCTGACATCAATATGTTTGCTGCGTCCATGCATGACTGAATTTTTGGACAACTTAATGGTGGAACTGTTGTCACACATTATTGAAATACACTTGTCTTGAGGATGATTAAGATTCTCCAAAACTCTCCTTATCCACACGGCTTGACATGCACAAGAGGCAGCTGCCACAAATTCTGCTTCGGTAGTGGATAGAGTAACCACAGGTTGTTTTTTAGAGGACCATGATAAAACTCCATCACTAAGTAGAAATGCATAACCAGAGGTGCTCTTCCTGTCATCCGTATCTCTGGCATAATCACTGTCAGTATACGCAATCAATTCATGATTAGCTTTCTTCTTATAAAAAACTCCCAAATCCAGAGTACCCTTCAGGTATCTTAACACCCTTTTTGTTGTCTGCCAATGCAATTCAGTTGGTCTTGACATATATCTGCTAAGAAGACACACCACATACATTAAATCCGACCTTGTTGTAGTCAAGTACATAAGGCTTCCTACCAGTTGCTTGTACATCGTAGCATTCACTTGGGTTCTTCCTCCATCTTTCACCAATTTAGTGCCAAGAATGATAAGATTTTTCACACTATTGCACTTCTCCATTCCAAACCTTTCTAGAACTTCAGTAGCATACTTCCTTTGGTAAATATAAATGCCTTCAGAATTTTGCAAGATTTCCACACCAAGAAAATATTTCATTTTTCCCAAATCACTCATGTCAAATTCAAGTTTCATAGAATTCTTGAATTCATCAATCATGCTCATATCATTGCCAGTATAAATTAGATCATCAACATAGACACTGACAATCAGAATTTTACCTGGATCTTCCTTTTTTATGAAGAGGGAGCGTTCATAACTGCATTTTTGAAAATTTTCCTTGTGAAAATATGCTTCAATGCGACTATACCATGCTCGAGGAGTCTGTTTAAGTCCATACAACGCCTTCTTCAATTTGTACACCTTATGTTCTTCACCCTTTTTTTCATAACCCCGTGGTTGCTCAACAAATACCACTTCATCTAATTTTCCTTGTAAAAAGGCACTTTTAACATCAAGTTGAAATACTGACCAACCATTTTGAGCTGCCAAAGCAATCACCATTCGTATTGTATCCCATCTGGCCACCGGTGCAAAAACCTCATGGTAATCTATTCCGTATTGCTGAGCATATCCCTTCGCCACCAATCGAGCTTTACACTTATCAATCTCACCGTTTTCGTTGAGCTTAGTTTTAAAAACCCATTTCACTCCAATTTTCTTTGCTCCTGTTGGCAGATCTGTAAGTTCCCAAGTATTGTTCTTTTCAATTGCTTCCATTTCTGCTTTCATTGCAGCTCTCGATTTGGGACTTTGAACAGCTTCATCGAAAGTAGTTGGGTCTGAAAGTGTGTTGAAAAGAACAAGATTTTGCTCAATTTCTTCTTCTTCTGACAACTCTACTCCACTTACATAGTCTTCCATCCACAATGGCACTCTCCTGCTCCTTCTTGGTAATAAGTCTTCTTGTGTTTGATTTGTGGGTAGAGTAACGTTTTCTCTTTTAATTGACATCTCCGCAGACTCTTCATTATGATCAATTTTCTCTTTATCATTGTCTCCCCAGTCAAGCACATCAAGTCTTGGTTCACAAACTTTGTCCTCCCAATTCCAGCATTCATTTTCTGCAAAAACAACATCCCTACTTACCATGATCTTCTTGGATTTTGGATCATAAAGTCTGTATTGGATTCTTCACTTACTCCCAGCAACACACACTTGATACTCTTATCATCTAGCTTTTCTCTTTTGCAATCAGGAACATGAACATGCCCAATACATCCAAAAACCCGAAAGTAATCAACTCTTGGTTTAACACCACTCCAAGCTTCTTCAGGAGTCAGGTCTTTCACTGCCAATGTGGGACTTCTATTGAGCACATGTGCACTCCAATTCACTGCTTCTGGCCAAAACTTCTTAGGGACCTGCTTCTCCAATAACTTACTTCGAACCATGTTCATAATTGTCCTGTTTTTGCGTTCAGCAACTCCATTTTGTTGTGGAGTGTAGGCTGCAGTGAGTTGCCTGCTAATACCATTATCTTTGTAGAATTTGTTGAAGTCAAGAGAAGTGTATTCGCCACCCCTATCTGTGTGCAAACATTGAATAGAAGCACCTGTCTCTTTTTCAACCAAGCTTTTATAATTTTTAAAAACAGTAAATGCTTCAGATTTCTCAGAAAGAAAATATACCCATACTTTACGACTATAATTGTCAATAAAGCTCATGAAGTACCTCTTCTTACTATTGGACACTGGATTGATAGGTCCACAAATGTCAGAATGCACTAGTTGAAGTTTGTGTGATGCTCTCCACAAGCTCTTCTTTGGAATTGTGTCTCTATGTTGTTTCCCCACCATGCAGTTTGTGCATAAATATGTGTCTGCAGTCAACTCAGGTATCCCTTTCACCATATTTTTATGTTGCAAAGTTTTTAATCCCTTGAAGCTCAAATGCCCATACCTACTATGCCAAAGTTTTGTGACATCTTCACTAGCAGCCAGGAGACACGTTGGAATATCTGCTACTGATTTTGCATATAACTTGAACATTCTATTTGCAGACATAGATGCTTGCATAATGAGTCCTTTCTTAGGATGGTAGATTTTGCATTCTCCATGTTGTATCCTAATAGCAGCACCCTTTTCTTGTAGCTGACCAACACTTAACAGATTATTTCTTAATTCAGGTATATAAAAGACATCAGAGATTACCTGAGTTGTTCCATTTATATTCAATTTAATGTCCCCTTTTCCCATTACACTCATCTTTGAATCATTTTCAAGCTTCACAGTTTGTCTGAAGCTCTCATCAAGAACAAAGAACCACTGCTTATTGGCACATATATGATTGCTACAGCCTGAGTCAAGAAACCAAACATCTTCCTTGCCATCTCGTTCCATGTATGCCATCAACAATATTTCTTCATTTTCATTGTCATGTTGAACATAATTTGCTGCATCTTTTTCCCACTGAGGACACTCATATTGAAAGTGACCCAACTGATTGCACTTCCAACATTCAATAGTGGCTTTGTTGTAACCTTGCCACCCTCTTCCTCGACCTCTTCCTCTCCCTCGTCCTTTAGAATTTCCTCTATAACCAGTACTGCCACGGCCTCTACCACCAAATCTCCCATCAACAGTCACCTTTAAAGCTTGTTCATCTTCCCCATGTGCTTTCATCCTTTGCTCGTGTACCAACAAACTACTTTGCAATTCATCAATGGTTAAAGAGTCTAAATTATTAGACTCTTCAATTGAGCAAACAACATAATCAAATCTGGATGTCATTGATCTCAAAATTTTTTCAATGATCATAATCTGCCCCATATTTTCTCCATGAGTTTTCTTCTTGTTCGTGACAGTGAGAGTATTCATCAACACTTTCACCTTCTTTCATGTGCAGAAC
The DNA here is from genome assembly GCA_948193385.1 of Breynia disticha f. nivosa. Lineage (NCBI taxonomy): Eukaryota > Viridiplantae > Streptophyta > Magnoliopsida > Malpighiales > Phyllanthaceae > Breynia > Breynia disticha. The sequence continues at coordinate 6,410 of CANYCX010619769.1, forward strand.
CTCAAATTCCTTTCTAAGAGCTTGTAGCTATGCTCTTTTCACTCTTGTAGAACCTTGGTATTTTTGCTTCATAGAATCCCAAATGTTCTTGGCAGTGTCTTTGTTAAGAATGGTCTCCAAAATGGATCTGTCAATAGCCTGGAATAGATAGTTTTTCACCTTCAAATCTTTCAGTTGTTGGTCTGCAATTGTCTTTCGTTCTGTAAGCTCAACTCCTTCTGTTGCTATAGATATTCCATGTTCCACTAAACCCCAATACTCCTTTGATCGAAGAAAATTTTCCATCAGCATCGACGAATGATCATAATGCCCATCGAACCTAGGAATTGCTGGTTGAACAAAACTGTTTTCAGTTGCCATCATTAGTCACTTGCTTAAGAAACTACAGTTTCACTATCTTCACAATCAGACCCTTATAGGGCTCTGATACTAAAAATGTAAGGAACTTTGAAGATGAGAGAATAATCTTATTGAATTCAAAATAACTAATGGCTTTTTATAAGCCTTACAGAAACTGAAAAAACTCAACAGCTCATATTCCACTACTAGCAATATGGAAACGTGGATAAGAAAGTTTCAAAGAGTAGGTACGTGTCCCAAATAATAGGGATTATTGACTGCACTATAAACAAACCCAACATTCTTTCCTTTCCGAAACAGTTGAATCCTTCTTGGGAGCCATAACCTACTAACATATCAAGAAAAATGCAAATGAAAATAACAAGACTCCTGAACAAAACTATTGAAAATTAGTAAAATTCATCAAAAACCTACTAAAAAAACAACTCATGCAAAACATGCAACAAACCGCAAAACAAACCACAAAAACCTATGAAAAAACCTTTCAAAATCGATAAAAACATGTTAAAAATCGTAATTTTTCAACCCACGTGAGAAGAAAATGCTTACATTGCCTCAAACTCACAAAAAACCCAAGAAAATAAGCAACAAAATCGTACCTTTAGTGAGACGCGACGTTGAAACAGTGAAAACAAAAGGAAGAAAGCTTTTGGAATACAAAAGAAGGTGCAAAATAGAGTTAGGAAGAGAGAAAAGAGAGAGAAAGTAAGAGGCAATTGAAGAGACTTGACAAGAGTTGTATTCTTAAGAAGGCAACTAAATTAATTACATTTAGTAAAATCAAGAAATTATTTGGGAAAAAGATTGCCATCAATTTTCAAAACATGGCTTATTGGAACTGTAACAGACGGACTTTTATTGGGTTTCAAAAATAAAACAGGTCATTATTCAACTCTCAAACCAACCGTTTCTCTTTTTAAAAAATGTAAAACAATGGTGGGAATTCCAGCATGTGAATTATTTTATGATCACCTCTTAAGTGGACTCCACTGATATTTAGTGGAAATTATTTCAAATGAAATGAAGAAATATGTGTTTTTTTTAAATATGACAGACTTCATATTAAAATTTAATGAGATGTTTTTTAGGAGAGAAAAAAAATTCATAAATGAAAAGTTAATGACGTAAAATGAACATAAACATCTTCAAAATGGATGCCCTTACAAGAAACAGAACAGTCAATTTGAAAAGTAGAGGACCAAAATGAATAGTACCTAAAAACACAAGTATTCCAACAAAATTCAGCCATTTGATTTGTATCATATTGTTGTGTTGTGGTTATGGAGTCATCTTATTTCCACATGGCGGGTTCACACGTTTGTTTTATTATTTTATATTATATTATATTAATTAACATGATTAAAAGAGATTCTACTTATTCTGAATTTTTTAATTAATTATTTTTTTATAAATTAAAAATTTTAATAAAATCATAAAAAATAACAATTAATTATATTTAATTTTTTAAACCGTATCAATTAATAGAATACTACATGTTATACTTTAATGAAGAATAATAACGCATCAAGCAAGCAATGTTGTTTTCTTCTCTCTCGCTAATCTGTTAGCTCTCAAATTTTTCTATATTCAAATCGAAAGACAATTTTTATTAAATCACTGCGAAATTCTTAACTTCTGAAACACAAATCGAGCCGCCATAATTGCTTCTGCTAAACCTTTCCTTCTCAGATCTCTCTACTCGGTAACTGCTTTTTTTACTATTTTATTCTTTCGTTTAAACCTAACCTTTTGCCTTTCTCATTTTAATTATTATTAATCATCTAATTTCTTGTTTCGAAATTACGCTTGCAGATTTCACTTACTACTTTAGTCAATACAATGATTGATAGTTTAGGTGTTTCTCCGCAACTGTAATAACACTCCTCTCAACTCCATTTCTTTAAGGTGAGTATTGATTGTTTGTTTTTTCTTTATTTGTGTTTTGTGTTTGTGTTTTTTTGAGATTAAGCTGAGTTTTTTGCTGCAGGGCGAAATTGGGTTTGATTTGTTAGCATTGTGAGAATGGCTGAATTAGTGTCGATTTATTACAGCATTGTCGCGTTTTTATGCACTGTTGGAGCAATTTCTTTGGCGATTTTTCATATTTACAGGCATCTTTTGAATTACACTGAACCTACTTATCAGAGATACATTGTTCGCATCATTTTTATGGTTCCGGTTAGTGATATTCTTGTCGTGATGTTTTAGATTGAATTCAATTTGTCAATTTGTCAGCATAAATGATCCAAATTGATTGCCAACTTATTTAGAGAAGACCAAGTTGCACAAGTCAAATAAGCAGGAAGTGAAAGTGGCCAATTTAGGTTCATAGGAAAAATTATAGGAACGAATTTGCTTAATATATGTTAGTGGAACTGGAGTTCATAGTGGACCTTTGAAGGAATCTGGAAATCAATTTTAATCATCCATTATATGAACATGTATCAAAACTTATTCCTCTTTCTACTGGGCATAAATCTTCATACTGATAAGACTAGTGGATACAAAAATATAGAACTTTGTTTTACTTTTGTTCACCTCATGACAATGTATTGATTATTTTACAGTCAATCATTTAATTTATGCTCGCATTTGTGCCTGATCTAGGAAAATTAAGTGGTAGAAGATGAATATGAAAGTAATACGATATCATGCCCTTGTTATTTTGCTTTATTCATGTTTGGCATCTGCATTATGTTCATTTCAATTGATTCCTTTCATTGCCAATTAAAATGACTACTTAATATATATCCATGTTTTTGTTTTAATTGATCTACAGGTCTATGCGTTGATGTCTTTCTTGTCCCTAATTCTACCTGAGAGTTCAATCTATTTCAATTCCATAAGAGAAGTGTAAGTATTTCTGAATGTTGCAGATTTTACTGCCGTTTTGCTAGATCTTACTTTATATTGCATTGCATTTGCAAAATTGCATATTAGCGGCTAACATTCTAAGCTTACTCCTTGAGATGGGAAAAAATGATGAATTTGAAGTTCATGCATTGCACATGGATATTTATGGAAACTATAATCCAAGAGCAAGAGTTCAAATAGGCTTATGGAACTGATATAGCTTCTCTTTTACCTCGTTGTCTCCAACATTATTTTGCATGACATAGTAACTGGCTTTTTGTTAGCATGTGAACAGTTCTAAGGTAGCATTCTTCAACATTATTTTGCATGACATAGTAACTGGCTGGCAAGAATAGAATTGGTCTTTTCTATTTAAGCTTCTAAAAGAAGTTGGCTTAAATTGACTTTTTGAATGAAAATCTTCCTTAAAATCTCAATAGAGATGACAAAGTAGCAAAGAAACGTAAGCATACATCTCATATTGACAGTATTCTCTTATGACTGAAATTTATTATTTAACACATAAGAAGCTACGTGACTTCTATGATAAGTTGGTGGTAATCAACTTTTTAAAACTAATGTTTCTGTTTCAGATATGAAGCATGGGTCATCTATAATTTTTTGTCATTATGCCTGGCTTGGGTAGGTGGCCCAGGAGCTGTCATGCTAAGTCTTAGTGGTCGTGTTCTGAAGCCATCTTGGTGTCTGATGACATGTTGCTTTCCTCCCATTCCTCTTGATGGGTGAGCTCTCCAAACATTTGAGCGAAAGCAATTTCCATTTTCTAGTGTAGAATTTATGATTTTGAGCCTTAGATTTCTTTTATTTGTAACTTTAATATGCCTTTTTAAAAGTTTTCTTTGATATTTTGTCTGTTTGGTTTTACCCCTGACATTTGAATTGCTGACTATTGAATGTTATAAATGTGTTTTTCCTGTTTGCATCGAAAATTGTCGAAGCTTGACATAAAATAACATGCAATCGTGATTTTCCTAGCTAACCGAGTTTGTGTTCAACAAAATGCAGTCGGTTCATACGAAGGTGCAAACAGGGCTGTCTGCAATTTGTGATTCTGAAGCCTATCTTGGTTGTTGTTACTCTAATACTTTACGCAAAAGGGAAATATAAAGACGGAAATTTCAGCCCCAACCAAGCATATCTATATCTTACGTTTATTTACACGATCTCTTACACAATGGCTCTGTATGCCTTGGCATTATTTTACTTTGCATGCAAGGATCTTCTTCAACCCTTCAATCCAGTTCCAAAGTTCATTATCATCAAGTCTGTTGTTTTCTTGACTTATTGGCAGGTAACAAATTTGTACTCGCTTTGCAATTATTGCAACTATGTTGTTCTAATTGAATTTTGTAATTGTGTATGCACAATGCTCCTAGTATGTGTAAGCTTACTTTTTTTGGTCTGAACCCCCTGTATTCCGACACATTGGCCTAGACTAATCCAGGTTCGGAGTGAGAGGCACGGCTCCTCCCTCACGAGGGCGACTCTCCTCGGATTCGAACCTGGGTTCAAGCTTTCATGGGAGGGTTGGATTGTCAATCCAACCAACACCTCGTGAGTTGTAAGCTTACTGAATGGTGAATACATTATTTATGAATATAGGCTTTCATATCTGAGAAAAATCCAATTTGAAGGATATTTGGTCCGAATCATAGGCATTACTTGCTAAGAACTTAAAGAATACCTTTTTTTACTAGCCATGGCTCCCAATACACATGCAATCTTGTTTATTCTGGGAATAGAATAAAACTCTAATAAGTGTGGTATTCTCAATTAACTGAGGCCCTTGTAATTCGATGCTGAATATCCATTGAATTCCTCAAAAAATTTCCTTCTTTATTTTTGTGGCCATTAATACAATAGGCTTCTAGAGATTTGACTTGGTGAACTGCTCTTCTTATAGCAAATTAACTTGCTTTTTTCTAGTAATTTTAAATTTGTGAAACTGCTGAACCAGTATCTCTGATGTTACTCTCTGTGGTTCATCCCCATTTTGTGACATCATCAAATATAAAGATGTACTCGTTACAGCTTTTTTTATTTTTTGTTAAATTGTCATGCACGAATCAGTGAAAACTGTTTTGTACCATAGTGCACTCAGATTTGTAGAAATAAAATAGTGGGCCAAACTGGATCATTACTTTATTTCGTGATTCTTCTTTCATAGGGAGTTCTGGTTTTTCTTGCGGCAAAGTCTAAATTGATAAAGAATGCAGAAGCCGCTGCAGATTTCCAAAATTTTATTATTTGTGTTGAGATGCTTGTAGCTGCTATTGGTCATCTATATGCATTTCCATACAAAGAGTATGCTGGTGCAAATATCGGTGGGTCTCATGGTTTAACTGGAAGCCTTGCACATGCATTGAAGTTGAACGATTTCTACCATGACACTGTTCATCAGGTTAGCATTTTTTTTTGTGTTCATGCTTATCTCAAAAGTATGTTCCTGTGTGGTCATTTGACATAATGTGACTTTATTGGAAATGTTTGCAGTTTGCACCAACTTATCATGATTATGTGCTCTACAACCATAGTGAAGGTGATGAAGGAAAAAGAAAATATCGTTCCCGGACCTTCGTGCCAACTGGTCAGGAGATGGATTCCGTGAGGAGAAACAAAAGCATGTTTAGCAACAAGATGGATGAGATTCAGCTCTCAAGCCAGTCTTCCTCTGGTACTAGCACTCCCAAAAATAATACTTCCGTTGGTGATTCTACAAATGATGCGACAAAATCTTCCCTGCTTTTGGATGCTTCAAATTCTTTATCTGTGCCATATGACACGTTACTTATTGACATGGATTTGTCTAATTACCCCACAAATGTAGCTGCTGTCACTGAAACTGAAAGGAGGTGATAATCGGAAAACTGCCATAAAAAGGTAAGAAGAGTGTACTTCATGATAGTTGTTGAGACCAATGCGGGAATTCTTTTCTGCTGGATGAAAGCCTCATGGGCCTTATCTTGATGTTGATTTAGTCATTGTGTTGTGGGTCATTGTGACCCAAGTCCTTTCTCTCATATAGTTCAAGCATTTGAATCACTGATGTTTTGCTTCCCCTTGATTTCAGTAGTGGCATGTCTATCCGGGGTTATGTACATCTATCAGCATATGCTTTGTAGATAAAAAAAAACTATTAGTTGTCATACAGAAACACTTAAATTCGAAAAAAATTGGGCTTTTGACAAGGCGTCCGATGTCCTCACTTGTTTTCAAAGATTGTCAATTTGTTACTTGCTGTACATGTACTATGCTGCTAATTTAATGGTTCCCAGTCGGTTATGGCTCAAAATTTTCGCTTTTGGATAATTTGTTCATAGCTAGCATACAAATTTCCAGATACCACTATCTATCATCTGCTTCAAGAGTTGCATTTCGAGTTCTCTCTGTGGGAAACGATTGAGTAGAGGTTTGTCTTTTGTCACTGTTTTACATTTTTCTTTAACCTCTATTTCATGTAGTCAGACAGCTGAGTGCAGGATGTAGGATTTGAAGTTGTTTTCATTGTGATTCCTAGTTTCGTGTGGTTGTGTTTTTGTTTTAGGTTATTAGGTATATAAGCCTCGACTATTACATAGATCAGTGCTAGTTAATGCCTCGTGTCGAATGCAATTGCATATTTGTGTTTACTGCTCCTCGGTATTCCTGTGGCAGTTTAGTTGTTAATTGTTATATTTGTGCTTTGATTGTTGTTTTTATATTTGTAATGTTTTAGTGTATTGTTGTGATATATCTTTTCAGCTGTCACATTATGTTCAGCTTTGCCATTTGAAGTTGGTAATAGATGATTTTTTCTGATTTGAAACATAACATAATGGTAGTATAGGCTATTGGTCAGTTGGTTTTATCATTCAGAACTCTATGATGGCTGGCTTATTGGCGGCGATGTGTGGTAGTAGTAGTAGTAGCTGATTGTAATATGATGTCGTTGAAGCAGTTTTTTTGTGCTTACTTTGAAATCATTATAAATAGTATTTGGGAAATGTGAATTGCACATCTTATAAACAAGTTACGCAATGCCAGTCGTGTTCAATAAAGCTATAGAAGGCGGTTCTTAGCTAGCTGCAGCAGCAACGAGAAGATTTTTTTTTTCTTATGTAACTTCAAGCAGCAGCAGCGGCAGCATATGATGCTTAGGCCAACGCAAATATTGATGCAAACTTGTTCTTCGGCTGTATTTTGTGACTACTATTGAATGGAGAGTAGGTTTTTTGGTGCACATTCATTGTAATTGTATGTTTGCTTGCTTCTATTTGGGTGAAAACAAGGATTCGTTGGCATATGACAACATACTTAATTTTTTATTGTTATATAACTATCGATTCCTGTACCTTGCTTTTATTTTATTATTACATGATAATAAGAGTTGTGTTGTCAACCAAGAATTAATCACATGTGACAATGACATTTGAAATAAATTTTGGGAGAGCCAAGATTGTGATGCCACACAAGCCGACTTGTGTACGACGTAAACCATTCCATTATCTCTTTTGTTAAGTGTGATTATGGATCTGTTCTTATTATCTCATCCAATAAAATCAACTCATAGAAAAACAACAAAAAAAGTAAGAGAAAGGCGTGATAACCCACGTGTTAAAGTGAAAGAAATAAGTAAGATTACTCAAAAACTCTTCTGCTCCTCTTACTCCCTATATCAACGCACACCAAAAACGCAGTTCACATGCATTCCCACTCATTAAAAACTCTTCCATAATCTTTATTATTACCATGTTTCAACTTCAAGATTACAACTAAAACCCTCTTTTTCCTCTTCTTCAAAGGTTGTTAAGAGAACATGGCAACCTTGAGTCGCCACAACAGCTATAGGTGGATACATGGAGCTTACCTCTTCTTCATACTCCATGGCTGAAAAAAGACAGTTGTTTCTTAGAAGCTACCAGTTCTGCAGAAAGAAGTCACTTTCTCAAGTCATTGTTGTTAAGATGGAAGAAAGCTATGCGTCTAGGATTTCGATCTGTTTGTAAACTTAGAAGGTTGGTTTGGCCTAAACTTCAGTATTACCGACGCAAAACACGCTTTCTCCGTCTCATGAACTCCCATCAATACTCCTCTTATCTTATCTAGTTAGCTATCTTCCATTAATCACGCTCTTCTATTGTCATTTACCTTTTAAAGAATCCACTTCTTTCTTTCATCTTATTATCATGTGAAGTCAAAGTATATATGCGTTCACTTCAAAATCTTTGTTTACGTGCTAGAGTTGACTAATTTGCTTGCTCTTTCTTTTTTTTACCTAAATTATCTAATCTGATTGTTGTAAGCTGACGATTGATGTATCGGAGTTGCTGTATTTCTTCCATTTTTAAACGGATGTTAATTTGTTCATCATTTCAAACTGGTGCTTCATTAATTAAGCATCTTATGTATAGCTTTCACAAGAAGCATAAACAGCAGACAATTTTAAAATGATCATAAATTCCTTGTGGAGCATAGAGCTTGGTAAGTTGGTCTGTAGTCAAAGTTTGAGTTCTCTGGTATATACAAAAGTGAGAACAGCAGGCCCCTGAGTTCCTACTTTTGTCTTTAGCTATCCTTCTAGTTGGATCACTTAATAAAGATTGTTTACAAACGCATGAATCCTGCAGCAGTTGACCTCACTCTCAAGAAATTGTTGCGTTCGAGATGTTGCGTGATAAAATAAGCGAGAACGAACGATTTGCATGGAGCAAAGATATACAATTGTTTCATAGTTCAGGTTAAAAATTTGAACACAAATTAACTGAAACTAGAGCATAGATGACAAAAAATTAATATTACTCTCTCCGTTCTAAAATAATAAACAACATTTTTAAATATGTTGTTCACGAATTTCGATTTTTACAAATTAGTATTTAACATAAAAGGAAAAAATTGAATTCAACATTGTTCCTATCAAACAAGACATTACTCTTGTTACGAGGAATGTGTTAAAGAGCAAATTCAAAGGCAGATACAGAAGAGGTTCCTGCCTCAACAGCGAATTGCATTTCTATCTTCAAAGGATGTTTTCCAACATAATGAAAAAGATCATTCATATTCTAGTCAATTGACATCATCAAGGACCAATGGAAGTATTTACATGACTGTACACATCCGATTACTCATTCTTTACTTTAAAAATCTCCAATTTCTCTGCAGAAATTGGTAGCATATAACATTCAAGGTTTAGTAATTAAGAAGCATTGTTGAGTAGATCGTGCTGAAGTATTTACATGACTGTACACAAGTGTTTCCCTTTTTGGTTTCAATCTTGGCGTTTGATTTTGTGTAGTAGTTTTCTGCTTCTGACAGTTGATTGCTTTACAGATATGAATAATGAACAAGATGCTCTGACAGAGCATATTCCAAATCATAAAGCTGAAAAGCTAAAAATGCTGCCAAAAGGTGTTTGGAATCAGCTTTGCTTAAACCGTTGTCCTGCAAAAATGCTAATGGTAAATGCTGATTTGGCTCCATATATAGCAGTTATGGCGACAAGAATTGCAGAAGCTGCTCATGTTACTCATCCGAAACTAGTTGTTGCTCCCCTTTGGGATTGATGTGTATAGTTAACACCTATCAGGATGGCCTTTGCAGCCAACTAAGCTAATCTTATTCACCAATAAGATAGATTGAAACGCATAAAGCCGAAGTTTACAGGTTACACAGTCATACTTACTCAAAATTCCCAATACATAGGTGCTGAATCAACTACATGGAGTAGTTTAAACAAGTAGTCGAGTAGGCAAACCTTGGAAGTAAGCAGATGGATTCATTTAAGTAATATTTTTCTTGAAACGAGTATGGACTGCGGTTTGTCTCAGTTCATGGATTAATCCCACTGAAACCAATAATAAATCACTAAATTAGATCTAATACCATCACATGCATGTATTCTCTGATTGACCAAATGATTGGAATGGTGTTGAACCTAACATGGTAATCAATCATTGCACATGTATTCAATATTCCTTTTGTACACAAGTTATAATATAAGCAACGGAAAATGGTGGAACCCATGTGTTACAGGAATCATAAAACAGCCATTCTTTCGTCTTCTCTGTAACACTTATCTTTACTTGTACATGCATATAGAAAAGTGTTGCTATATATACCCCAAGTGTCGTAGTTACAAGTTATACAACAAGCTCTGAAGGCAGAGGTAAAATGGTGAAGATAAGTGTTGGGATGTTTGTAGAATACTTGCAGGGGAGAGGGTACTTGAAGCTGATAAATGAGGATGATTGTGAAGAAAGAAGAATAGTGGTGAGGAATAGAAGACGATGTGTTGCAGTGAGAAGAAGAAATGGATTATCGAAAGGGTTTCGTATGTATGGGTGCAGTAAGGTATCGGTACTTGTAGCGTTGGGAACAAGGATGAGGAAAGTGGTGAAGAAAATAGCGGTAATGAAGATGGATCATCAACTTCCTAATCTCAACTTCTCTACTCAATGGGGACTCATCCCTGTTTTGTCGCACCCTTCCTCTCTCTTCTCCATTCCTGTATCTGCATCTACTCTATGAGCTTCAATTTTGTATCATGTTGTGATCTGCATTAGTATTCTTCTATATATATGGCAATGGCATCAATTATGCTAAGATTTCATCAATTCATATGCTATTAACAAAAGTTTTATAGTTAAATTGTTTGGTATTTAAACATCTTTATCGTTTACTAGACGATTAACCCACATTATCAAGAATGGAACCAATGATAAGATGTCACAACTTTTAGCAAGATAATATACAATTTTTGACGCAAATTCAATATTTATAATGAATATGCCACAAGTAGTAGTATTTGATCAAACATAGCTCAAGACGACCTTTTTTTTAGTTTTTTTTTATAATTCTTTGCTCTCTAAATAATCCAAATATGAAGAATACTGAATTGAAATATTTAAGGTGCTTTACAACTGCAGTCAGACTGAAATGACAGATAATTGAGTGCAATCCAATGAGTGGAAAGACAATGGTTGATGAATCCGAGTCATAGATGATTTCTAAGCAAAGGTTGGATAACAATTCCTCTTTCTTGTAAAATTGAACGGGACAATGACATTTACATCACCAGTTTCGTTGTTGTGGTCAAATTTGATGCGAATTATGGAGCGTAGATTTTGACGAATAAAAAGTATAATTTTTGTGGCGTACAAGGATCTTGGCCGCGTTGAGCAATGGGGTTTGGAAATAAAACCAGAAAACAGAAACCAACTGTGCCATAACAGTCCACCTCATCTCTCTCTCAATCATCTTCTCCTCTTTATTTTATTCGGATTTTAATTCCAATTCCAATTCCTTGTTTGTTCAGTTTGTTAACATCATTCACATCTTACAAATCACTCACAAATCGATATGAAATAATAAATGTGTGAATCTGTTTCCCACAGCTCCCAACTTGTTTCTCGTCTACATAGCATTCAACTTATAGATCCAGGCGACTGTGGAAGTGGTCCTCATCATAATGAAATGGACAGAACCATTTCCACTTCTGTTTCTGACTCCAGCAGAAACAAGAAGAAGAAGAAGAAGAAGAAGAAGCATAAGACAAAAGATGAGGGGGTCCATTTTCCTGCTACCTCTATAAAATCAAACAACCCTTTCTCCCTCCTTAATAAAAAGCTTTCAAGTTTTGGTAAGAGAAATGGGATTGTTGGTTGCTTTTGTTTCAGCCAAACTGATACTCTTGACCTTGATTCTAGCACCATTTCAGACCCTAATCATCCTTCTTTTAATCCTCAATTGTTGAAAGCCCTTATTGAGAACAACCATTTCTATTCCAAAGATTGCAATCCCCACTTGCCTTGATTTTATTCATTTGATTTTTGTTTTACCTTGTTTGGTTCTTCACATTTCTAGTTTAAATTCGATCGGTTATTAAGAGGATGAGAATTGTGGCATTTCTCAGGGATTGCTTTTGTTGTTACCTCTAATCGTGAGCACCAATTTCAGCACTGAACGACCTCACTCGATCGCATTGAGGCTGAGCACTCTTAACGCTCAAATTAGTATTCCTGCAGCGTTTTCACATATTTGGTGGGTGGTCCAATTTCCGCCATTGTATGCCTCATGTAAATTTCGTGTATCTATATCTGCCTTTCTTAAATATATAAACTCAAATAGCAATTTTTGTGATATGAAGCCTGCTATGTATTGTAATTTTTAGTTGCTTCATTGAGTAGTCCTGAGGACCCTGTACTAAACAGCACTTTATGCTTATGAAATGAAGATCATGGCAATTTTTTATTCAATAATTCTTTTCTCACAAAAGAAATGTAGTAATATTTGTTGCACAAATCATTGCTTTATAAGGCACTTGCTGATATGTTGAAAATACTCCTGCATCTACAAGAGAGAAATCAAGGAAATGAATAATCAAGGTACATCTCGTAATTCTATGCTGATTTTGTTCAATTAATTTTATCTCGTATAAGTTCTTAGGTATTCTGCTATGAGATTATGAGTTCTAGAATCTGTTAATATGTGGATGCAGCTGTAGTCATTCATTCATTGTAACATATCAACTCCTTGGGGTGGTCCTCGGTGTTTGTGTTTTAAATATGGTGGGGATGCTTGTACTGTCAAAATTACAATTGCAGAGTTGGCACGAAGCTGAAGGCTTCTTACTAGAGAGTGTTAATGTCTGTGTTTGTGTTGAGATTATTAGATGATTGGAATAATCAGTGGTGTCTCTTCACTAATAGTGACATCATCACTGCTATACCTGAAATGATTGTACTTTTTTGTTTTTAGTTTGTGACTTTTGGCCTTCATCATATAGAGGCAGGAAGTCTTACCTAAAGGAGCTTTAACGTTTGTAGATAATGCAGTTTAGGTGTTGTAATTCTGTTTTCTGCTGCTGTATGTTCGAATAGGTTTAACGTTTTATCAACTAACTGCAAAAGGCTAACTTAGATAATAGTTTCTGTAAAGAATAGGGAGTACAGGGCACAAGAGGATGCAGGAAGAGAATGGGATAGGCTGAGAGAGTGCCCTGGCCATAGTGAGGCTAAGGCGTGGAATTTGTTGGAACAATCAATAGATTAAAAGACACATACAGATATGTTGAAAATTCTTCTCCATCTACAAGAAAGAAATCCGGGAAAATGGTGGTTTAGGTACTTGTTATTTTATGCCAATAAGTTCTTCAGCCTTTCTATATAATTGTTTGTAGGGTTAGCCAGCTGCTCTAAGAAATCGAGTCCTGGAATGTGTTATTATGAGGAGCAAAAGTCGTCTCATTTTCTATATAAATTGATGTTTGTTCGAGTGTGCTCAAGTGTGCCTTTTGATTTTATTTTTAATTATGGTGGTTACTCGAAGAATTGCAGACATGTTGGTTACTCTAAGAATTGCAGACATGCTGGTATGAATCAGTCCAGCATTTAAATTTGAAATTGCAGACAATGACAGTGTTGTAATGCTTCTGGCTAGGGATTTTAATGCATGTGCTTTTGTTGAGATTAATTGAGGATTGACCTTCAGAAATACTGGATGGCTCTCATCCAAAATCTAGCTCAGGCTAAAGTACTTAAAACATCATTTGTTGTCTGTTAAGCTATACTTTCGTTGAGCTTTATGAATTTCTGCCAGTGTAATATAAATGTTGGAGGATTTTCCTTGCAATTTTGTTGTGATGTGAATAAAGATCAAGCGATGCAACTGCCTCAACAGGGTTAGTGTTAGATCTAAACGTAGCCTGTTTATTTACAAGATTGCGGCTGTGTGCAATATTCAACAAAATTTTTAATATGCTGAAGCAGAAATATTTTCCAATGGTGCCTGAACATTAAGTTATATTTACCTTGCACTCCTTTTTGTAATAATGTCTTTGACAGCAATTTGGATCTGGAGATGGTTGCGTTTAGTCTCTTTGAAGCTTATCACTGCCTTTCATTCAAGTTACGATGAAGAGCAATGGAAAGGACATTCGAAATGTGGACACAAGATGACTGACGAGATAATGTCAGAAGTATTGTAAGTTGTTTGGGGGCTTGAGGGAGTTTCGGCCAAGTTACAGTCATGACACTGACATTCATCTCTTGTTTGTTTTTCTTATAAAGCAGTTACTGCAACAATGTTATTAAAATCGAACTGATTCGATTTAGAATTGGTTGGTTACAAACCGGTGTTACATCTGGAAGGATCTGTCAAGACAACGGAGCTGAAGCTCACCTGGCTGCCGGAGACAAATGTGCTTGTTAACCTATTGTTGGTAGAGTTCGATTATCTTATCACAAAAAAAAAAGAAGGTAAGTTTTCATCTAACCACAGTTTCAGTTTATCTGGGCACTTTTGTTTTTTTCCATTATTACTTAGTATGGTCTTAGTAAATATCTAATGCGAACTTATAGTAAGTTGTATAGGACACATTTGCGAGTATAAATGAGCCGGGACATTTCACAATTTATGCTCACTAAAAATTCGTTCATGACTTAGTTTGATAATAAACAAATTGAGTTGAGCAAATTTTTAAGCTCATTCTAATAAACGAGCTGAGTTTGAATAAATTTTTAAGTTCATTTTAATAAGTAAACCGAATTTGAACTCCTAGATAGTTGGAAAGTAGGGCATACTAATTTGAAGAAAAAACATGTAATGGTCGTACAAACTAAATAATACAACCCCATTCATAAAGGAAAATGAAGAAAATATTATGGAGTAAATGTGCTAAAATTTCCTTTCCTATCATTTATATATAATCTTATTTTCATTTTCATTATGTGAAGCTTGCAAAACTCACTTGCGATCTTTATAACAAGTCTAATTTAAACAAGAGTTTGAACTCAAGTCTAAACTCATTTTCAAGTTTGAATTCATAATATTTTTAATGAGTTAAACTTGAACTCTAATGCTTTCGCTTGACTCGGTTCTGATTACTCCTCTTGACACATTGGACTTCCAAATGAACTAAACTGTGTGGTTTCCAAGTTTTCTTGAAAGAGAAACTGAAACGAATGATGTTTAATTTTTCTTTGAAGTAATAATAGTTTGGGGTAGGAATGGAACAGTTGGAAGAGGGAGAAGAGTTTGTGGATGAGCTGAATGACTGCAGGAAGAAGGAAACAGTCGCCGTGGGGAATTCAAACATAAGAAATGTGAAGAGGAGTGAGATATTGCAGGTGGAGAGAAAGAAAGGGTTACTTTACTTATTTGAGATGTGATGTTCCCTTCGTCAGGCTGTGGATGCCCATTGTGGCTTTTGCCATACCAGGAGATGGTCGGCAACCAACTGCCAAGTAATTGCTTTTAATTTTAAAGGCGTCCACCTTCATTGTTATTATTACTTTAATTTCCATGACTTTGTTTATGAATTTAAACATAATCTGCAGTCCTGTTTAAGTCAGATGGCATAGAGACCAATGGCCAACATGTGATCTTGAGATTAAAGAAAGCTTTATGTCATATCTTCCCCAACTCATGGTGAATTTTAATTTAAACACCAAGTATTTTATTGATTTTTAGAGATTATATAAAATGAAAAGTGTTGTATAATCAGATTTTAGTTTTTACTGTATTTAATGATTATGATTCCTTGTTTGATTAAGTCTCCTATTTAAGGAGCTTATAACTTAAGATAATTGTATCGAATTTTTTGTTGGAAAAGTAATTTAGTTTGTTGATGCTCCAACAAATATGGTTGAAATGATGCAGTAATATTTACTTTAACAATACTGTTAAGCATCAATCATTTTTATGAATGATGAAAAATGATGTGTAACAAATCTAACTAATTGGGTACTGATGATCATGATTAAGGTTAAACTGCATACAATCAAGTTCTTAAATTAGAAGGCAAGTCAATATTAATGATGTTGATTCATATATATT
>CANYCX010620186.1:0-11073 GCA_948193385.1 Breynia disticha f. nivosa
AAGTATGGATATATGTAAAAACGAGATTTCCAAATTCTAACTCGTAAAAACTTACCGAATTCAACCCGTAATTCGATCCTATAGCTTCCGTTCACCACGATTCGACAAGTTTTGGCTTGGTTGAAGAGTTTGGAAATTTTAGTTTAGGTTTTTGGTTGGTTTCACGTGAAAGAGGGGAAATGAAGAGAGAGATGTCATCTTTCCTTCTATTATACATGTATACATATGGTGGAAATGACCATTTTGCCCTTGCTTCCTTATTTTAAATTTTCTCTCTCCCGGAAATCATAACGTGACCCGTTTTTAATTTCTTAATAAATTATACACTCCCTTACCATTATTTATTTAATTATAATTCGCGAAAATTTTATTCGCATCTTTTCTAAAATAATTAATATTTTCGTAAAAATTCGTAAAAATTGGAGGCGTTACAATTTTTGGCACAGTCAGTAGGGAATCTAATCCCTGCTCTGATACTACTAAATGTGACACCCAAAATGCAAATAACTTTTTTTGAATGAAATATAGAATTTTGGCAACTTTTCTTTCTTTATTAAAACGATTAAAACTAAAGAGACAGAAGAGAAGATAAATATGTTTCTTTTAAAACATTGACCATTGTTTGGTCGTATACAAAATATTCTATGAAAATAATGTGGAAGCTATGGAAATCGATTTACAGAAATCAATGTATGTAAATCATCTTTCTATACTAGAGTTAGTATAGATGTACAAAAGTCTAAAACCAAAACCTAGGAGCCACGACCTCATGAATAGTATTGCATTGCTAGCAACCACCAAAAATGTAGTCCCACCGCACGCTACAGTCTCTCTGCACAAGTTGCACAAACACACGTGCATCGTGAGTAACTAAATACCCAGCAAGTACATCTAAAAATCTTACCAATGTACTTAGTGCATAAGTACTGGTTGATTAAGTGTTTTAGATAAATTAGTCAAGTATGGAGTATTATCCCTCATCATCTCCTAACTTTTCATTCCTTTACATCATTTGTTTGTTACTATTTCTTCTTTAAATTCTTAGTTTTTGCACTATTAATTGAATAGAAATGGTCTTGGAAACGGCTTGGCTAGCCTGTTTTCCAGCCCATTTCAACATTCTGTCCAACTCTAGAAGACAAAATGGTTTGGGTTACGGTTTGACCAAACTGTTTTCTATCCCATTCCGATTCTATGTTTCTCCCAAAAAATAGAATGGTTTGGGAAACAGTTTGGGATAAACCATTCCTGAACCCGTTCTAACACCACTAGAACTCGTTAGAACTGAAACAGCTTGGGAAACAATTTGTGCAGCCCATATTAACCTATTGTTTTCAGCAATCAACACACTTAGCATAATTCATTATAAATGAAACATACCTAAAATCATAGGCACTTCCTACATACAAACCACACAAGGAAATCCTTTAACACACAACATTCCAACATTATCATTACAACACTCTTAATCATTCCATCAATTAAAACCACTCAAGCAATCCATTTGTACAAGCATTACATCAATTGCATTTCATCCACACATAGTATTCATAATCACAATTAACATGTTCTATCACATAAGTGAAAGTGAATATCCAATGCATATGCCGATGCATTTCACATACAAAATGACCCGGGTAACACTCATTATCTTTTATTTAGAAGGATCTCTCCTTCATGAGCACGTGCTCCTTTATTGCCGACGGTGAGCACACGCTTCATTTTTTTGTCGGATTACTTAGGGTCTCCCTATTGGGCACACACTCTCATTATGTCGAGAGATCTCTACCTATTGAGCACACGCTTCTAGTATCGAGTGATCTCTTCCTATTGAGCACACACTCGCATTATTCGTTTAAATCTCACAATGGATATGCTCATGCAACATCATAATGTGATGGATTCAAATACCATCATTTCCATAAAACACATGCCTCATGTATTATTCCGTAATGATAACACATTACTCATTTACAATCAATCACTATTGCATCCATGATATAACATAACTGTCATCATCAATTCATAACTCACAAAGCATCATACTCATCACTCCCTCAAATTCATCATTAATTAATTCATGGCATACCATCACATAGCTCATTTTCATCAAAACCAATAACGAACATGAAAAATAAGTGCAACCTCAATTAGTACATAATCCACTAAGCTTAGTTCATGAATTTGCAACCAATCTCATTAATATTTCACACATATTAAACATTTGCATACAAGTTCATATAATACCATTTCTAACATTCACCACAATAAACATTTTGCCAATCATACTTACTTATATAGATGCCAGACATACCAAGGTAAGTGTGGTTCAATGCACTTACCTCGAGCTCTACGAAGTCAGCTCATAGCTCAACTTCGATCTGGACCTTGAACCTCATTTGCAACATTGTTTGTAGCCACATTTTCCAAATTAAACACAATTTCACTTTCAAATTTCACATTCCTACTCTCATTAACAAAACCCCTAATTTCCCTAAAACCTTAAAATCTCAATCCTTCAATTTTTAGTTCATAATCCACCCACATTACTTCCATTAAATACATCTCACCCAAAACACACATCTTTCTAACCCTAACGTCAAAATCCCACAATCATTAAGTGTAAAGTTAGAGCTTACCTTGCTCTCTCTTCGGGAATCACCAGGTACTCTCTTTTTTAGGCTAAGATCTACTAGATCTAGGATTTTTAGTGTTAGATTTTATGATTTTATGCTCTAAGATGAAAAGGTTTTAAGTTGGAATGGAGAGGAAAGTCAGCAGTCGTTCTTAGGGTTTTTGGTTCTTTTTCCCCAAGAATTGCAAATGTGATTAATAGAAATCGAGCTATTAAAACCTAATTTGTGTAAACTAAAGTGGTATAAATGAAATACGATAAACGTAAATGCATCAAAAGTAAATCAATAATGAAATTGCATTAATCTTAAATGTGAAAGCATCATCCAACAAGTAAAGTAAACTTTCAAAATGTAAATCCAACAGTAAACTACTCAAACTAACATCGAAATCACTCAAAACACAAAACACTTGACATAAATGTAAAAACCCAATGTAAAGACATAAAAAGCATAAACCAAATTTGAATAAAACATTAAATGTGCATGAAATGTAAAGGGAAAACATAAACGGGAGCCATCCTAAGCAATCCTAATGCAAAACCCAAAGTAAAAACCTACAAGAAACATAAACAGATGTTAAAAGGCATTTAAATTGTAATCAAAGTGTAGAAATGTAAAAGAAATGTGATCAAATTGGAAATGCGAATAAAAATTGAAATAAAGTATGTAAATCAAAGGAGAAATGCCTAGAATCTACTCAAACTAAGGAATTTAACCTAATAACCCTAAAGCTACTCTACAAATGTCATGCTACGTATCTCCTCTAAAATGCAGGAAAATGCCTCTTTATCGTAATATGCACTGTTCTATTGCTTAACACGGGCGTGCTGACAATGGCATGGGTCGTGCTCCATATTTTAATCAATTGGCATGGTGTCAACATGTGTAGAACGCAACCCGTGATGAAAATAATTAAGCATGGTCATCGTGTTGATTAACACGGTCCATTCTGAACTCCAAATACTCAGCACGTCGTCGTGCTCTCATAGATGTGTTGTGTGTGGATTCTGGGCCTGAATAGTGGTCAACACTGCCCATTCAAAGTCAGCACACTGGGTGTGTTAGCACTGTTCAAGGCTATTTCTCTCTCGAATCAAAATAAACATGTTTGCAAATCCTACGCGTGAATCATAACATATATAAATTATCGAGTAAAGAATCATTTTGATGAAGAAATAGTTGATATCTATAAAGGCATGAAATATCCTACGCGTAAATATCATTTTGATAAAAAAAATTGTTGATATCAATTAAACGTAGTTTTAAATACGATTTTTAGAGGAAATTTAGCTAAGATGCATGCTTAATACACAAATATGGTATGAAAAATATGTTTGTATTATGTGCACATAAGTGTACAGGACTGACCCATGCACTGTAAAAAATAGGATAAATTACTCTTGCGTAGCTTAATCACCTCAAGTTTAACCACTTCATGTTTAGGTAAAGTCTTCATTGATGTTGCCCCACAGATTTAAAACAATCCTCCATTAGTATTTTATGAGTATAGAAAGAAGGATTTATAACTTTTAGGTCAGAGATCTTCCAAGCTATGACACGTTTGTGTTCACTCAACAAATTAACGAGTTTGACTTTTCAGGCCTTGCTGAGATTAGAGGCAATATTTACTGAGAGCATTGATTTCTTTTCTAAGAAGGCATGATGGAGATGTTCGGGTAGGAATTTTAGCTCCAAAACTAGTAGATCATCAATTGAGAGCTTTAATTTTTTGAATTCATTAATATTTTATTCAAAAATTGTCTTTAAATTTACCGCTTGTTTTTCTACCATGTCTTGCTTAGTTGAAATTTTTGCAATACTGTGTTGTTCTTCTTGTGTTATAGACTCTTCCAAAATATTACTGTTAATAATTACTACAAATCCATAGTATCAATAGAACAATAAGTATCATCCTTCTCAATAGGTTTCTGCATAGATTTATATATGTAAAATGTTACCTCTTCATCTCTTACTCTAAGAACTAATTTATCACTATTCACATCAATAATTGCTTTAGCAGCTAAAAATGGTGTTTCAAGAATCAAAGGCACTTCTCTATCTTTATTCATATCTAAAATAACAAAATCTACTAGAAAAATAAAGTTATCGACCTTTAACAGTACATCCTCAATTACTTAATGTGAATACTTAATTGATCTGTTAACTAACTATAAACTTGTCTAAGTTAGTTTTGGTTTTCCCAGTTCCAATTGTGTGAACATCTTATATGACATAAGGTTTATATTGGCACCCAAATTTATAGGAGGTTTCTCAACTGGTAAACTACCAAAAGTACAAGGTATAGTAAAGCTACATAGATCTTGTAATTTTTAGGTAGTTTGTTCTGCACAATTGCTAGGCAATCTGTGTTTAGGGAGACTGTAGATAATTGCTCAAGCTTTTTCTTATTTTATGACAGTTCCTTGAGAAACTTAGCATACTTTGGCATCTGTGATAAAGCTTCAATAAAAGGTATGTTAATATGAAATTGTTTAAATAACTCAAGAAACTTACCAAAATTATTCATTCATGTGGTCCTGCTTAAGTCTGACCAGATATGGGATTGTTGGCTTGTATTCTCTAACCAACTGCTTTTCAGGTGTAGTTTTGGGCTTAGGTTTTGTTGGCAATTTTGCTTGTTCTTCACCATGCTCTATTTCTCTTCAATTCCTCAAAGTAAATGCCTTTGCATGTTCGTGAGAATTTTTTTCTAACCCTATTGTCTCTCTGACATTAATTTAATCAAATGTCCAACTTGATTTTTTAAATTCCTTAGTGAAGTTAACTGATTCTTTAACTCTATTTCTAATTGTGTGAACCTTATATCAGAAGCTTGCACGAGTTTTGTCAGAAGATCCTCCAAGTTAGATTTGCCCATCCTTGATTATAAGTGTTACTATATGGATTAAATGGTTGACTGCTAAGGCTTTCATGCATCCACATCACACAATCCAATGAGTTTAGACAAATTCACTCTAAATGAATACTACTAGTAATTGTTCATCTTTATTTCCTCAATTAATTCCTATACGAATTCAAGTGTTTTCTTATTAAGTGTTCCTCCTACCACTACATCAATCATCTTTCTGGTACTCATGTTTAGTCCATTATAAAAAGTTATCACTTATAATCAGATAGGAAGACCATAGTGTGGACATCTCCTCAGTAATTCCTTGAATTGATACCAAGTGTCATATAGTGATTCTCTATCCTGTTGAATAAATGAGGAAGATATCATTACTCATATTTAGTCCCATGTCGTGATGGAATGCTTGGGAAGAGACTATAGTTATAACTTAGCTTTTTCCCACAACATGAATGAAAATAACCTTAGCTTAATAACATCATGGGTTACTCGATTCACTTTGGACATATCATAGATCTCAAAGGAAACTTGCTATATGTGTGTTCAGGTCCTCATCCTGTAATTCGTTAAACTTTACATTTTAATTAAACATTTGTATACGATTAGGCTTGATCTTAAAGTTATTTGCAAAAACCTTAAACAAACAATGCTGGACTCTGCTCCATTTATATTGGGCCTAGCATAATCTGACATCGTCATCAGTTGGTAAATCGGATTTTGTTAAACATTTTGGTTGGACTGAAAATGTGGATTTTCTTTTTCCATTTCTATTTTTTCTTCTCAATCCTCTTCTGTCCTCTGCTGTGTTCTGTTTCTTAACCAGGCATTAAAAGTGTGTTCAATCTCTTGATCAAAATCAACTAGTTCTATTAAATTTCCTTAGATTATAAACTACTTATTATCTGTAAGGAACTAAACAAAAACCCAGTGTAGTTCTCAAAAAATCAAACAAAACAAAACATAAATGACAAGAATAAAAGAAAAAATTAAACAAATAAGTAAAATAAAATAACATAAAAACAAGAAAAACAAAACATATTTTAAAAAATAAAGTAGCAAAAAGAAAAATGACTAAATTAATAACGCCTAGTTTTAACTAATATCTATCCCCGACAATGGTGCCAAAAACTTGATGGTCGTCTACCATACGTTACCAATAGGCAAGTACCTATCTCTGTGGGAATTGGCTTTAAGATCCCCAAGTGTCGATCCCATAGAGACAAATTACTAGCTACTCACTATTAACTATTATTTTGCCTACCAAATAAAATAAATATTAACTAAATTAATTAACTAATAATTAAATGAACACAAATAGAAAGCTAAGAGATAAAAATTGATTTACTAAGGCAACACTTAGATTTTAAATCCCTAAAGTTGTTTAACCATCATTTAGAATTAGTGTAGTGTTTATGCTAGACCGTGGCAATTCCTAAATTATATTAATCCCTCTCTCGAGGTAATTAACGCCTAATATTAATTAATTCAACTTGAAATATCTTTCTAAATAAAACCAATTAACACCATATTAATATTCTATGAATTACTCTATTAAGTTTGACCTTAATTTGGAGGATTTATATTGATCTATCTCTAAATTTGCACTCAACTTCTTTCAATTATGAGTGGCTAACGTATATTCGACTCTCGATTAACCCTATAATAATCAATATGTCAATTATAAGTGGTCAACAAGCAATCAACAATGACAAAAATAATTCATAATTAAATCTCAGTCAATAAGCATCTTTACACTAAAACTAAAATCCAATCTCTGGTTCAACAATCAATAGTTCATCTAAACCTAAGTGTCTAAAAGAGTTTAGTTCATAATTGGAAAGAAAATAAAAAAATAGATAATGAAGAAACTGTGAGCGGCAGAAAAATCCATTAAGATCTAACTATATTTAGCTTAACTGCTCTGTAATTTGTGCCACACTCCAATCCGATCATGTTCCTTGCCCTTGGTTCCCTTAGAAATCCAAGTTTTTATCTCTCAAAAAGTGGTGGAATGAAGAGACAATGGTGGTGAAAGAAATGTATGGTGGCTGAATGAATGTCTCAAAATCCTTCCCTCCCCTCTCTTTTCTCGCGTGAAAATTCCAATAAAGTTGCAAACCTGGCAAAGTACACAGATGGGAATAGTTTCTGCGTACTTTATGTCTCATTCGTGTACTCTGGTAACTCTCCATCTAACGCTCTAGAATGGTACAGAAGCGCGTCAATGTCTGTGTGTTCTTTTGCTTAATGTCTGAGTAATACACGGTTTGACCATGTACGTGATAGCTTTGCCTTCTTTCATCCATTTCTATTATTTTTCATCCAAAAGTTGAGCGAAGCCATTTTCTAACCTGCAAAAAAAACAAACAAGGGATAAGTAGACTTTTTTCTATGTTAAATGCGCAGATTACAGATCAAAATCATAACATTTAAGTCCTAAAAATACATTGGATAGAGCATTCATTACTTCACACTGCTCGTGCTTAAATGACACGGGCACCATTCTAAATAGAACAAGGGACGTGCTAGTCCACACAACGCCATGCCCATGGGCATATTGAACTAAGACGAGCCATATTCCAATCGTTCCTCAGGTCATGTTTTATCATATTGCATGTTTAAATGATTTGTAAATAATCAATAAATAGTATATAACTAGAAGTATTATAATAATGTAAGAAAAATTTTAAATTATTCACTAATAATACTTAATTAATATTGTAATTATATAATTAATAGGTTAATTTGCTTAGGGTGTTATATTTTCGTGTCAGAGTAGGGATATGATCCTTGGAGAGTGATTAGATATGTGATTTATGATGTGCATATGTGTGTACATTGTGTGAAATATGTGCTAAATCATTTTTATTTTTGTTTTATAGATATGTCACATCCACTACAACCTACTGAGAGAGAGGGAGTTATAGACCCTGAGGATATTGTATAGATGTCTCATGCTGCATCACATCATAAGCCATATAACCAACTTATCCTTATTATAATCTAGCACCTTCTTATCCAGCACCACCCTATTACCCTATTTATAGAGATCCACCTATGAGCTTCTATCAAATGAGTTCCAGGAATTTTAAGGAATTGAAGAAGATGGGATCTATTCATTTTTTAGGGACCATTGATCCACGATTTCCAAAAGATAGGTTAGAACAAACAGTGAGAATATTTGAGATGATGCAGGCTAAAACAGAGGACAAGTTAGAATTTACAGTATCACTTTTACAGGGAGACACTTATAACTAGTGGAAGACAGTACCACATGTTAGAGAGTTCCCTCGAGTACTTATGTGGGAGGATTTTCTATGGGAATTTAGAAGAAAATAACTACTAAAGGTTTATATGAACACTATACAGAAGTAATTTATGACTTTGAAATAGGGAAATATGATAGTAGTTGAGTACGAATTAACTGAGTACGAATTGAAGTTTACTCAATTATCTCATTACACTGCTAATCTCATTCATACTAAAAGAGATAAGTGTAGGAAATTTGAGGATGGATTTAAGAGATGCATCATTTAGAGCTGAGGAACTTCTTAGAGATGATGATAAAGAAAAGAAAGTAAGAAAAAGAGAGTAGCACATCCAGGTGATCCTAGCAGGCCTAGAAAGAGAGCTGAATTTAGTTTGAATTATACTGGATATCGAAGTTATACTGGACTAGATCACGACCCCCTTTATTTTAAGCATTTCATAGTAGAGGGGCTGGACAAGGATCCAACATATAGGACAGAGTAGCACAACATCCATTTCTGGACCTACTAAACACAATGTCCATAGAGTCTGAGGTATCATAGTGAGAGTGTAGAATGCTTACCAGAGGTTGATATATCTATGGCCAGTAGGGACATTTCATGAAAGACTGTCCTTCAAGGATGAACAAAGAAGAATTTGAACGAAATGTACCCCGGTCAAATTCAAGATTGCAGAGCAGTGATTTAATGTTTGTAGCCAGTGGTAGCCGAGGTAGGGGTAGAGGAGCTATAGTAGATTCATCGTTTTGTAGAGCATTGAATTGTCCTAAAGCTAAATGACACAAATTTTTGCAAGTGCACGGTCAAGTAATAAAGGGGAGTAAAAAATCAACCCAAGTATCGTACCCTAGGGAAAATTGATGCTAAAAATCATGTGCGTCCTAATCATTTGACAGAAGCTCCAGTCTAGCGAATTTCAATTGATTTTAATCATAAACTAATTTGCAGAATTTTAAGTGTAGAAAATTAAACTAATCTAAAGTGGAGAAAAACATAAATGCAGAAATTCAAATGCAAAACATAAAGATTGATTGTAGAGAATTAAATCAACATGAAAATAACATTGCATTAAATATAAATGGGGATAAAATGTAACAAACATCAACTGAAAACATAGAAATAATAAACACAACATGTAAACATAAAACCCAAACTAAAATATCATCAAATAGGAATTAAAACAACATCAAAGAGTAAATTACAAAGGAAATGTAAAAGCATTGACTGGAATCTAAAGGAAAGCTTCTAAACTTGGCTGGAACATGAAAAGTGAAAGGAAACCTACAATAAAATGTAAATCAACATCAGAATCATAAACAACAGAAATTGTAAATTGCAGGAAAGTAAAGGAAATTGACAGAGAAATGTAAATCGGTGCGAGGAAAATGTAAAGAGTGAAAGAAAATGTAAGGATCGATAAGGAAATATAAATGGTTGCAAGGAAAGGTAATAAAACTACTCCTAAGCTCGTCTAACATAAGAGAAAAGGAGAAAAATGGAACCCTTGAGGCTTTTAATCACGAGAAACCGACTATTTGATCGATAGCATGTGTAACGCTCTCAATTATACAATATTTTATGAAATTTTAATAAAATATTTAGGAAAATAAAAATAAATTTTTCACGAAAAGTGTAAAATATAAAGTCGAGAAAAGAAGAGAATTATAAGTAGAGAAAATTAAACTCGAGAATTAATTGGAACGAGTTGGACCAACAAGACCAGTCCAACAAGGGTAAACTTGCCCAATTCAATAACTATATATAAAGCTTTAGGCTCCCATCTCTTCTCTCCACCACACAAGACTCTTTCTCTCCATACTCTGTCTCTCCATCACTCTGAACCTTAAACACCATTTGTCTTAACAAACCCTACAGCTGGGAAGCTACAAAATCCGTGGGTGATTTAGTTTCGGTAAGTTTTCCTCTTGTGAATCCCGTATTTGTTCATACCCTAATTTCTAAACAATATTTTTCTCTCCTTCAAGCTCCGATTTGAGCGCATGATAGCTCGTTCGAAAGCTTAATGTATATATGATCTATTAGTAACCTTCTTTCGTGTTATTTTGTGGTTTAGGTACCCGAACATCGAAAGAAAACTGTGACCCCCGAATTTAAATATTATCTGCATAATACTTCCCTCCTACTGACAATACTTAAACCCGGAAATCAAAGTTTAAAAGAAAATAAATAAAATAAAAATTCAACCTCGTTTCAATTCATTTCTTAAACTTCCATACATTCAACATAATATTATTTACAAATCGTTTTTAAGTTATAAAAGAAACCAGATCCCATCTGAATC
>CANYCX010620591.1:0-12065 GCA_948193385.1 Breynia disticha f. nivosa
ACATTATTTAATTATGTTATTATAAATGTAAATACATATATGTGATAATATTGTGGTTTAATTATTAATAGGAGAATCGAAAAAGGGCGAAGGTAGTTCGCGACCGGAGAACTAGACGAAACTTGCAAGGTAAGTAACATCTGACGAAACTCCCAAGAGCCAAATGAGTGCATGATGTGAAATGTTCAATAACAACACCATACATTTCCATGCCATATCAACCAAATGTCAACATAATTAACCAACACAAAATGACATCATAATTCATAACATGGCTTTTTCTCAATCCATCTCATCAACAAAACATATTCCAACATCAATCCATTTTCAATCAACAACAACAATTTCAGCAAAATAAATCCATTTCATAACCTCAACCAATACAACACATATCATTTATATATATTTCATGCAAAGAACATACGTGCAAAGGAAATTGCGCTCGTGTTACTTACCTTATACAAATACGCTCAAGTATCCGGCCTCGTATTACTTCCTACGGTATTTTGATTTCCTAAACACAATTTACACATTTTCCACATTAACTACATATATGTAGATTATACAAATTCCTTATTTAAGTAATATTCATATGATTTTAATTTCTCTTTTCTTACATCTTCTTTCTTTTCCTCTATTTTCTATTTTTATATATTAATTTCCAAAGATTTTAAGGTTTTCCCCTCCTCATTAATAACTAATCAAATTATGGTTAAATTACCCATAAATTTATCACCATTAGGACTCAATTAAACCTCCTTAATCTACCATACTGAAGAGTATACCTAATGTCAACATTCTCCATTTTCGAATTTTTGAACATCCCTTCATAAATCACCATTTTCATGAATCTAAACTATGAATTAACATCAAAACTTGCTACCAATGCTTAGTATACATACTAAGCTTTCCAAAGAAACTAATTTCATACCAAATGGAGCTAAAATGAAGGTTTTATGACCTTTCAAAATTTAGCACAAAATAAAAACGGAATTTAACCATATGTTCAAGAAAACTCACCTAAGTAAGGTTCTCCAAATGTTTCCTTATGCTCCAATTCACCAAGATTAAGCTAGGAAGTTGATGGTTTGGAGTTGAAAATGCAATTGTATGAAGAGGAAGAGAGATTTTTGGTTGAAGAAAGAAGAAGGAAAGAGTGAGGAAAAAGAAGACCATGAATTAAGGAAAATGTGGGACTTGGTCGGATGAGTGGAGAGTATAGTGAGATTTTTAAATTTTTAAATCGTATTGGGTCCATTTCGCTTTGTAATTTATTCACCCACGACTTCAAATAAATTTTTTATTTCGAATTTCTCGAAGTTCATCACCTAAATATAATTTTCTTAAACTCTCCACTATTTATTTCTTAACAAATATTTATTTACATTATCGTAAAAAAATTATACGTATTTTTATGTATTTTTATTGTATTTCATTGTATTTTCAGGATGTTACAGTAAATCTATCACGTGCACGTTAAACAAATTGAGTCCTCGGGTCATGCATTGTGTGTTGCATTAGTATTATCATAAGTGCATTCATTCACTTTGTTATTGTTATGTTGCGTGTGACTTTGGAATGATAATGGTATGAATGAATGAGTGTTTATGCTTGTGGACTTTAATGAGGAAAGTTGCGAATAATAGTTGATTTCTTTAAAGTGGGAAGATGAATAATGTGGTACTTGAATAGGAAATGATGGATATGCGAAGGACTGAAAGTTATGATATGTTATGGTTAATTTGTGTTTATGAGGTGTTGTTGGTGATTTGCATGGATGTGTATGGTTGTGATTAATTCATGTTGTAATGTATTTAAACATAGGTTTAAATGATTAATGAAGGTGATTTGGATGTATGTTGAATTTATATGGTTGCCTTATTGATTTGTTGATATGTTAAAGGTGAATGAATGAGTGTATGTATGCAAACACTTTGGCATAATTCAGACAGACTGGCCTGTAGGAATTAACGTATGCCAACAAGAGGACTTGGAATACGTTAATTGTATTATGGCATATGTTAATATTGACTTAGCATACGTTGTTCATATTGGGCAAAACTCAGAATAACGTATGTTAAGAGGCAAAACATAACATACGTTAATTTGAGTATGGAAACATAAAATTGACCGATTTACATCCAAATGAATACCTAATGTACCCTAATGACTTAGGATGGTTTCCTTGTTGAATCAAACACTTAAATTGAACCAAATAACATCTAAATGATTGTTGTGAATGGCGTTAGGATGTCATAGGGAGAATAAGGTCGGGATGGCCGAAGTCTCCCCTGCACCCCCGGCATATAGAGACGTTAAAGGATAGCCTAACTGAGTATTTAGAATACAGTCACCTGTCATTGTTGGATTCTCTGCGGATCGACAGTAGCGGCTGAAACTTGCTTTTGGAGCGGAGCACGACGTGTGATACGAGCAGGATAGGTCGGCTCCTAGCAGATTTTTGGACATTCATACTTTTGTATTTTGTACAGCCTTACACATGATAATATAGGCTTTTACTGGCATTTGCATTGTTTTAAACCACAAACCCTAGCTTCTACATTTCTTATACTTTCATTTTGTATTTGGTTGGTTTAAAGAAAATGCATGTATGACACATTTGATTTCACAATATATATATATTTATGTTCATTTCCTTTGAATTGTGCAAATGTTATTTTAAAGAAAAAAATGGTTGCAAAAATTGTATTATTCGAAATTGGATTTAAACGAAATTGGGGTTCACAGAGAGGGACCGACAGATCCACACCCTGTCAAGGAGTCATATCCACATTATGATGATAGAAAGTTGGTGAACATGCATTGCATCATAACATTGAATAAGGAATGAATAATCCTCCTCTAGTTCAAAGAGAACGTCGGTTTGAAAAGTTGTGAAAGCTTGGAGTTAATCCATTCCATGGCACCACTGATCTAGCAGAGGCAGAAAAATGGCTTGAAAGCACAGATAGAGTATTTAATCTGATGCAGTGTACTCTTGTTGAGAAGTTCGATTATGCAGTTTTCTTACTTCAGGGTGATGCTTTCAATTGTGGAAGACAGTTCCATAGTCTATGATTCAGCCATCGGTGTTAATGTGGGATGATTTCCTTCAGGAAATATATGCCACCAATTTTAAAAAATGAGAAGCGTCAAGAGTTTGTTGAATTAAAACAAAAGAATATGATATTTGCTGAGTATGGCTTGAAGTTCACACAGTTATCGGCATATGCAGCGAGTTTATTAGCCACGGAGCAAGAAAAATGTAAAAAATTTAAAGAAGGCTTGTCCTACAATATTCTCAAAAAATTGACTCCTCATGATCTCGAGACTTTCTCCAGGTTAAATGTAGCTGCAATCAAAGCAGAGAAGCTTAAAAATGAAAAGAAGAGTTTCGAATCTGGTCTAGGTGAATCTAGAGGAAGATTTGGAAAACGTAAAGAACATCCAGTTTCATCTAGACCGTTTGGAGGTGGTATTAGCAAGGGAGCATCTTCTGGTGTTAAACGAGGAGTAGGAGTTTCTTATTCTAGTCGAGGTCAGAATGCTCTGTACTAGGATGAAAAGCCTTATTGGTCTACTTGTGGAAAGTAGCACTTTGGGAGATGTCAGATGCTATCAGGAGGCTGTTATTGTTGTGGAGATATGGGGCATTACTTCTGTGATTGTCTAAATCGTCCAGAAGGTAGTAAATCAAAATATACAGTTCAACGACCAAAAATGCCAGAAGTTTCATATGGTAAAAGCCGAGGTTAAGGAAGGACATTCTTAAATTGTCTTAATCGAGGCGAAACATCTGTAGTTCAAAGTGCACAAACTCAAGCTCCAATACGAGTATTTGCGCTATCTCAACATGATGCAGTGGTAGCGCCTGAAGTTGTATCAGGTACACTATTTATTTATGATCTTGATGCATATGCATTGATAGACCCTGGATCCACACATTCATTCATTTCACAAGATTTTGCATCACATTTGTATGAAAAATTGGAACCTTTGGGGTACGAGTTGAACGTTGGCACACCTTTGGGAGAAGTAATTGTCGTTAACAGCACATACTGAGATTGTGATGTTCGGGTTGATAATTTGAAATTGATTGTTGATTTGATGTTTATGCCATTCCATGATTTTGATGTTATATTGGGCATGGATTGGTTGATTGAACATCATGCCATTGTTAATTGTTTTACCAGAGAAGTTGTGTTTGAATTGCCAAATGAGCAGAATGTTGTATTTCACGGTGAAAGGAGGATTTTTTCAACTTGTGTTATATCTGCCCTACGTGCATTCAAATTGATTAGAAATGGTTGTCAAACATAATTTTCCTATGTTATTGATACTAATGCTATAGAAGTGAAGCTTGAAGATGTTCCAATAACAAATGAGTTTGTTGATGTTTTTCCCTCTGATTTGTTGAGATTACCACCAAATCGAGATATAGAGTTCACTATTGAGTTATTACTAGATGTTGCTCCTATTTCCATATCACCTTATAGAATGGCATTATTGGAGTTGAAAGAGTTAAAAAATCAATTGCAAGAGTTGTTAGACAAGGGGTTCATCTAACCTAGTATTTCACCCCAGGGAGCTCCAATTTTATTTGTAAAGAAGAAGGATGGTACCAGATACTGCTCCTATTGCCATATCACCTTATAGAATGGCATTATTAGAGTTGAAAGAGTTAAAAAATCAATTGCAAGAGTTGTTAGAAAATGGATTCATCTAACCTAGTATTTCACCCTGGGGAGCTCTAGTTTTATTTGTAAAGAAGAAGGATGGTACCTTGAGGTTATACATTCATTACAGACAATTGAATAGAGTCACTATGAAGAACAAGTATCCTATTCCTAGAGTAAATGATTTTTTTGATCAATTACAGGGTGCACATGTGTTTAGCAAGATTGATTTACGTTTTGGTTATCATCAATTGAAGGTATTAGACCCAGATATTCCTAAAACAGTATTCAGAACGAGGTATGGCCACTATGAATTCCTTGTTATGCCATTTGGTTTAACAAATGCACCTATTGTTTTCATGGCTTTAATGAATAAGGTGTTTCAATCATACATGGATAAGTTTGTTATTGTCTTTAGAGATGACATACTAGTGTATTCGATAATAGGTAATGGATGCAACAAACCTGCTGGTGCTTGATTTTCAATCTTGACTTGTTGGCATGTAAGACATTTTTCAACAAACTCAACAATGTCTTTCTTCATTTTAAGCCACCAATATTGATTCTTCAATGTCAAGTACATTTTGGTAGTTACAGGATGCATAACATATGGTGCACAATGAGCTTCTTCTAGAATCTCCCTACGAATATCTTCAACATCTAGAACGCACACCCTATTGCCAATCATCAAAGTACCATTAGAATGAATGCTAAAATTAGTATTAACCTTGTTAATAATATCCACAAACATAGGATCTTGAGTTTGCAATTTCTGAATTCTTTCACGTAGAAGAGGTCTAATCTTCAAAGTTGCAAGTAAGGCTCCATTTCTACACATATCAATCTGAACATCCATAGATCTCAAATCAAGTAGATAAGGTAAAATGTTTACCTTTAAAAAAGCAAGGCTGCCACTGCTTGATTTGCGACTCAATGCATTTGCAACAACATTTGCCTTCTTAGGATGATACTCGATCATGCAATCGTAATCTTTTAGCAATTCAAGCCATGTTCTCTGTCTCATATTCAACTATTTCTCACTTATAAGGTACTTCAAACTTTTATGATCAGTAAAGATTTGAAAAGTCTCACCATATAGATAATGATGCCAAATCTTCAAAGTGAACACAACTGCTGTAAGTTCTAATTCATGAGTAGGATAAAACATCTCATATGATCTCAATTGTATCGATGCATAAACAATGACTTCTCCATGCTGCATTAGAACACAACCCAAACCTTGGTGAGATGCATTGCTATAAATCACAAATCCACCATTACCACTTGGATTAGCAAGTACAGAAGCTGACGTAAATCGAGCCTTTAACTCATCAAAACTCCTTTGGCATTCATTTTTTCAATTAAATTGAATATGTTTTTGGAGAAGTTTGGTCAGTGGTACTGCGATAATAGAAAATCCCTCAATACACCTTTATTCCTTTCGATGACATAACATGTCCCAAAAATACAACTTGATCAAGCCAAAACTCACATTGCTGAATTTTGCATAAAGTTGATTATCTCTCAATGTCTACAGTACAATTCTCAAATGTTCTTCATGTTCTGATTTGATTCTTGAATACACCAGTATGTCATCTATAAAGACAATAACAAACTTATCCAAGTATGATTGAAACACCATATTCATTAAAGCCATGAAAACAGCAGGTGCATTTGTTACGCCAAATGGCATAATGAAGAATTCATAGTGGCCATACCTCGTTCTGAATGCTGCTTTAGGAATATCCGGGTTTGATACCTTCAACTGATGATAACTAGAACATAAATAAATCTTGCTAAACACCTGTGCACCCTGTAACTGATCAAACAAATTATCTACTTGAGGAAGAGGATAGTTGTTCTTTGTAGTGATTCTATTCAATTGTCTATAATTAATGCATAACCTCAAGGTACCATCCTTCTTTACAAATAAAACTGGAGCTCCCCAGGGTGAAATACTAGGTCGGATGAATCCCTTGTCTAAAAACTCTTGCAATTGATTTTTTAACTCTTTCAACTCTAATGGTGCCATTCTATAAGCTAATATGGAAATAGGAGTAGTACGTGGTAATAACTCAATCGTGAACTCTGTATCTCGATTTGGTGGTAATCCCAAAAAATTAGAAGGAAAACATCAACAAACTCATTTGCGATTTTCACATCTTCAAGCTTCACTTCTCGAGCATTAGTATCAATAACATTGGCCAAATATGCTTGACAACCTTTTTTAATCAATTTGTATGCGCGTGTGGCTGATAAGCACAAGTCGAAAAATTATGCCTTTCACCGTGAAATACAACATTCTGCTCATTTGGCAATTCAAACACAACTTCTTTGGTAAAACAATTAACAATGGCATGATGTTTAGTCAACCAATCAATACCCAATATAACATCAAAATCACAAAATGGCATAAGAATCAAATCAGCAAACAATTACTTCTCCCAATGGTGTGCCAACATTCAGCTCGTACCCCAAAGGTTCTAATTTTTCATGCAAATGTCATGCAAAATCTCGTGAAATGAATGAATATGTGGATCTAGGGTCTATCAATGCCTATGCATCAAGATCA
The DNA here is from genome assembly GCA_948193385.1 of Breynia disticha f. nivosa. NCBI lineage: Eukaryota > Viridiplantae > Streptophyta > Magnoliopsida > Malpighiales > Phyllanthaceae > Breynia > Breynia disticha. The sequence goes on from CANYCX010620591.1 coordinate 7,249, forward strand.
TGAGCAAATAGTGTACCTGATACAACTTTGGATGCTACAATTGCATCATGTCGAGATATCCAAATACTCGTGCTGGAGCTTGAGTTTGTGCACTTTGCGCTGCATATGTTTCTCCTTTATTAAGACCAGTTGAGAATGTCCTACCTCGACGTCTGCTTTTACCATATGAAACTTCAGGCATTTTTGGTCGTTGAACTCTAGATTCTAATTTACTACCTTCAGGATGCTTTGCACAATCACAGAAGTAATGCCCCATATCTCCAAAATAATAACAGCCTCCTGATAGCATACGACATCTCTTAAAGTGCTACTTTCCACAAGTAAAGCAATAAGGCTTTCGATCATAGTACGGAGTATTCTGACCTCGGCCAGAAGAAGAAACTCCTACTCCTCCCCGTTTAACACCAGAAGATGCTCCTTTGCTAATACCACCTTGAAATGGACCAGATGAAACTGGATGTTCTTTACGCTTTCCAAATCTTCCACTAGATTCACCAGGACCAGATTAGAAACTCTTCTTTTCATTTTTATGCTTCTCTTCTCTGATTGCAGTAGCATTTAACCTGGAGAAAGTCTCAAGATGATAAGGAGTTAATTTGTTGCGAATATTGTAGGACAAGCCTTCTTCGAATTTGTGACATTTTTCTTGCTCCGTGGCTATAAAACTCGCTGCATATGCCAATAATTGTGTGAACTTTGAGCCATACTCAAAAACTGTCATATTCTTCTGCTTTAATTCAACAAACTCCCAGCGCTTCTCATTTCTCAAAAATAGTGGCATATATCTCTCATGGAATTCTCAAAGGAAATCATCCCAGTTTAACACCGGTGGCTAAATCATAGACTATAGAACTATCTTCCACCAATTGTAAGCATCACCCTGAAGTAAGAAAATTGCATAGTCAAACTTTTCATCAGGACTACACTGCATCAGATTAAACACATTATCTGTTCTTTCAAGCCATTTTTCTGTCTCTACTAGATCTATGGTGCCATGGAATGGATTAACTCCAAGCTTCCTCAACTTTTTAAACCGATGTTCTCTTTGAATTGGAGGAGGATTATTCATTCCTTTTTCATTGTTATCATGCAATGCATGTTCACCAACATTTCTATCATCATGATGTGGATGTGACTCCTTGACAGGGTGTTTAAACTGATGTGACTGTCGTGCCCTACTTCTACATATGAAAATGATAGGTCAGTTAATAGATAACACATGAAATGAAAATGATATACATGTAGAGATGCCCATTTAGGACCATATTCCTGCTCTTATACTAATGAATGTACCACCCATATTCTTATAACTTATGTCAATTGTAACACCCATATTCTTATAACTTATATCAGTGGTTTAACATGAAGATTAACACACCAATACTCATTTAACACCAAAACAAGTTTTATTATCTGTAAAATAAGTTTATGACATCATATTAATAGCATATATGCACAAGGGAAACAAGTAAGATACAACACATACAATTTATATAGTAACTAGTAGAATAAGTACAATACACTACTTATGACATATTACTCCTAATATTCTATATACATATGTTTATAGGAGAGAGAGAGTGTGAACACGGCATCCCCGACCTCTGCCTCATTGACATATGCAGAAACGTGCAACACCCTTCAAAAGACTACTCAGATACCTGAAAAAAAATTTTGCGATTTATTTGAGTTGCAACTCAATGAGATGACCCAACATGTAACAAACAGCATGCATAAACAAGATACATATAGAAGTATACAATAGGCATCCATATAATCATATCCAATCCATGAAATGCATTACATTTTCTTTCGATAATGGCTTAACATGTCAAGTTATGTCCTAGGTTTTCCAATATAGATCTCGAGGATCTTTCCAATACCAATAGCATGACCCATAGGTCTATCAAATAAATCAAATAAATCGTTGGCCAGCCCAATATAGAGGAATGGTAACTAGAGTGGCTCGTACGAGCTTTCAAAGTGCCTATAGCACTTAGTTCCATCTACTTTAACATATACCAATATTTTTTTCCAAAACATTTGCTATAAACTGAACACATTAGCCATGACATTCCTTTTTAAGTCCAATGACATCAAATGTAATTCAATACTAACATAATTTAATACAATTCCAATATCAATTCTAATATCCCTAGTATCACATATTCATTTCCAATGCATTTGTAAATATAACTAAAACAATATCACCAATATCATATATCACATAACACACATAAATCAAGTACAAACAGACCTCATACACATAACTTCAAATTTGAAATATTCACATATCATAAACATATATAAAATATAGCACATTACAACACATAAGTAAACAATGGGTATACTCATAAAATAAGGAAAATCCTAGCTGTTTAGTTTGCCTCCTTATCCTCCTTGCTACTTGTTTCACCTAAACACATATGTATAATCTTATTTCAATACTATGTACAAATGCATAACTAATTGCATGCTTTAATGTAAATGTCATATGTTTTCTAATGCTTCTAATAACACTAATGCATTCTGGTTAATATGCCATAACATGTTTTACCATGTTTTTATATGTCTTACATCACTTTTATAAGCATATCACACTTAGGATTAGCTAAGAAGTTCAATTTTTCTTAGTTGTGCAATTATGACCAGTTTAAATTTTTCTTAATTTTGCACAACAAAATAATCTGATTTCTTTCTCAAAATTTAACCATATATAAAACTTTTATAATAGATCTATAACATCCTGGATATTTTTCGTCGTAAAATAAAGATAAATAAATGTTTAAACATCAATATATAAAGGTATATGAAAGGTTGATATAAGTTTGACACGAAACGATTGAAGAAAATTGGAAAAATACCGGAAATAGGAAGCATGTGCAGTGGACAGCAATCTACGCGCAGTCGGCACGACCATGCGTAGTTTACATTCCACCGCGCGTTCATCCCACTTTGGATTGAAAAAAAATATAAGTTACGAATCATCGATAATTGCTCAGAAACTTACATTTGCCTAACATTCTTTTCCGAGTAAAAAGAACAGGGGCGGGCTGAGAAAACATAAGAATTGAGCAAGGAAGAGTGGTTTGATCCTTATTTCTTGAATCTTGCATCTTGCATCCTAAGTTGATTAAGGTAAGAAAGGAAGGTTGATTTCAAGTTGATGGTTTGGTATTTTCTGAATATTATGAGATAAATGGATGGTTTTAGTTGCTCGAAATGATGAATATGAACCAAGATTAATGGATTGCATATGAGGGAAGTGTTAGGATAGTTTTGGAGGAAGAAAGGTTGATGGCAAGAGGAAAAACTCTAGGTTTGGTTAAGGTTTACAAGTAGTTGATTGCTAAATATGGAAAATTTAGTAACTACATGTTTGAATAGATTTTGATGCTAGATTCATAAGTTAGTGATTAATTAATTTCTAAATGACATTATAGGTGTAACACCCGCTATTCTACGTTTATTATAAAAAATTTAACATAATGTTTAATAAAAATGTGAAGAAAATTTTCGCAAAATATTTTAATTAATAATCAGTGGAGTGTGTAGGACGTAGTGAGAATTAAAAATCTGATGAGTTTAAGACAATCGGGAAAGAGAAAAACCGAGAGTTAAGTGTATCGGTTGACTCAGGGGCAAAATCGTAAAAAACCAAAACTATATATATACCTTCATGTGCGTATCTCTCTCATTAATCACTCAAATCCCGTTTTTCTCTCTCTCCTCACCAATTTCAAAAGCAAAAACTCTAGAAATCGTCAATCTTCATCGGATTTTGGCATTTGGGAGTTATATAATCAATTTGAGCTCTTAATTTGGTAAGATTTCTGTCGTAAATCTTGCAATCACGTTTTTGTTGATGTCCTAACTTTTCGATGCTATATTTCATCCATTTAAGCTCTGTTTTGGGTAAAATAGGGCTTGTTAGAAAGCTTAAGATATGTAGTAACCATTAGTACCCTATTTTGGTGGTAATTCATGGATTTGATACTTGAAATTGGTGTTTTAAGTTGGTTGGATAAAAGTGACGGGATTTGATTTTTAAACCCTATGTTTGGTTTGAATTTTCGTTGTTAGGGTTAACTTCTTCGGGCTCTAGTACGGTTAATTTGATGGCCAATTTAATTGGGTCTTTGTTCATGTATGAGTAATTTAAAAATTAGGAAAATTGTGTAGGGTTTCGAAGAAAGAAACGGAAGGAGACAGGTATAAGTTATATATTGGATAATTGGAATCGTAGAATTATGCCTTCACAAGTTTATTAAGTGAGTTGGAGTTGGTTGGAAATAAAGGAAGAATGGAATTGAGTGAAGGGTAGGTGAAATTAATTAATGAGGAAAAAGAATTGGTAGGAAAATATGATAAAGATATATATATATATATAAACATGGCATTATCATTTAATTATCGTATAGTAAATTTGTTGGTATACATATCATTGATATGATTTTTATATCATCATTAGGAGGACCTAATCAGGATGAGGGAGGTTCCCATATGGTAAATTAGGCGAGCTTTTGACAAGTAACACGAGCGTGACTTCTGTTGTCTGTATGTATTATGTGTGAAAATGTTGTGATATGTGAATGTTGAATATAAAGGATTATGTGGTTATGTTGGTAAAAGTGACTTGGAAGTGAATTTGATGATTGATAATGTGTTTATATATACATATGTGCCAACTATGCTTAATGAAATATTGGATGGGTTGATAGTTGTGTTCAACATGTGGTTGTATAAGCATAGTATGAATTGATTGAGGATGCATGATTTAGTTGCATAATTATGCACTTTCCATTAATGCATATTGT
>CANYCX010620759.1:0-16117 GCA_948193385.1 Breynia disticha f. nivosa
CATTCAATAACATAAATTTCAACATCATTTAACATACAACATACATCGTGCTACAACTAATTACTTAAATTTCTCGTAATTAAACTTCCGTTCATTTTAACATTATCTCATTTTAGGATAGACGAATTTTCTGGGGCGTTACATGGTGTCTTCTCAATAGCTTTTGTTGGAATATGATTCAACAGAAACACTGTGGTTTTTAGTGTCCCCAAAAATAGATAATAAAAGTGGCTTTAATCATCATCGATTAAACCATGTTTAAAAATTTTTAGTTCCTTCTTTCGAACACACCATTCCATTCAGGTGTTTCAAAAGGAGTGAACTATGAGATGATCCCACATATTTTAAGATGATAATCATATTCTTGGCTCATTTATTTGCCACCTTGATTAGACCAAATGACTTTAATAATCTTTCTAGGTTGGTTTTTTACTTCGTTATAAAATACCTTGAATTTCTAAAATGTTTGTCTTTACTCTTTATTGGATACACAACCATATCTACTGAAGTCATCTGTGCACGTTGCAAAGTAACTATAACTATCTTTAGCTCGAGTACTTAATGGCCCACATACATTTGAGTGTACAAGATCTAATAAGTCCTTGCCCTTTCGCTCAACTTGTTAAAAGGAAGTTTACTCATTTTTTCTATGCAAACATTACCTGCATATGTCATAATACTCTAAATCTAACAGTCAAAGCACTCCATCCTTGTGGAGTCTTGACACTCATTTTGTATTTACATGTACTAAATAATAACGGATATATAGGCTATTTTGTAGATATATAGAGTTCAATTTATTTTCTAACCCTCTTTATATTAATATTATAGATGGATTATCTTTTTATTAAATAAGGGATATGTAGGCCATTTTGTAACATGGTAGTGCCATATAAAATGCCTTGGTGACGGATTTGAATACTACATCTTGCTATAGTAAATTGAAAATCATCTATATCTAATTGTGACACTAAAATAATGTTCCTACTCATTATAGTTACAAAATAAAATTTTACTAAATTTAGGCAAAGTCCAGAAGGTGAAGTGATGATATACTTGCATATCTCGATGTAGTAACACGTGCTCCATTCCCCATATGAAGGTCCACTTAATGCTTCCTAAGTACCCTTCTATTTCTTAAATTCTCTATATTTGAACAAATGTTGAACAACAACTGGTATCTAATATCCAAGTGTTAAAAATAGACAAATTTTCTTTTATAACAAAGACTTTTGAACTGGATTCCTTAGCTGCATTCGGACATTGCTCTTCCTTATTAAAAGCATAACTCTTAATCTCCTTCAATTTTTGTTTAATTTGGGCCTGAGGCTCACTCCCACTAGAACAAAGATATCTTATGGGTTTTATCTTACCTACTCTTTCACCCTTTCCTTTTCCCAAGACAGATCACAGTGATACATGATTAATGTTATATACCATTTTTAACCTATAAATAAAGATCAAATAGATTAAAATGAGGTCCTTAAATGATCCAACAAACAAAATTAATATCATTTAAAGTATTCATTTTATTGATTTTTTAGGCTAATATCCACTTTTAACAACACTACAGTCAAGTTGAGCCTGTACACCTAGATATTAAGCTATTTTGGTAAAGAAACACCCAATTATATTCCAAACATGACTTTTAAATCAAATGGAATAACATTTTAAAGTGTTAAGCACAAAATCCTATTTTATATTGCCTAAGAATGGTCATATCATTCCACATTAAGTCAAACTCACATTTAAAACCCACGCTTCCCAAAGAAAGAAGGGTGAACCTAAGACTCATAGTGTATGTAAACATTATTCGATGTTCTTAACATGGTTCAAATTAGGAAGGCAACACTGTGACTTACTATTTCCAGGGATTCATCTTAATTATGATTTAACATTCCAAACACTTTTGACATTCATTCAATCATGACATAAGTATAAATGTGCATAAAGCAAAACTTGTGATCACAGGCCCAAAAAACTTACAACTAAAAGATCTATACTCCATCAACTTATTTATAATAAACCTTAATGACTCATAACCCATATTTTAAACATTACAAATGCTAGGGTCCATGAATGCACCATGCAATTGCCTTCACTCAAAGTAAACTTGCATAGTCAAATTCAATTTCCATTCATAGTTAATGCAAAAGTCCAATTTTAGGATTAGTATGTGTGGCTCTGAGGAAATTGTGTTTTTAGATTAACTAAGGAAAAACCCCGTGGCGAGCTTGGACCAAAGCCCAATGGACTCATCAAATAACCCATTCTTTAAAAAGCCTACACAAATGCTAAATAACTTGTGCTTTAAATTAGCAATTAATTTTTTATATGCAATTTTATTATGAATTATCATGACAAATAATAACGACATATTAAAATTATGCTATGACATGCATAAATGTGATTAAAAATAAAATTAATAATCATATAACATGAATGTCACACAATAAACACATGTAGCAAACAATTCTAACTCAGTATATAGGTAGTTATACGATTGTGTAGCTATTTGTGTACCTAAATAATAGCTTACACTAACAACTACTTGGTCATGTAGGTGTCCGTGACTTGAACAACAAGCTACATGGTCTTCTATACTGATAGTGTAGCTTTCCGTAACAAAAAAGTCCTTAAACATCAACAAATAGATTCAATTTCATGCACATATTGATCTTTTCATCAATTAAGCCATAAAAATTGAATCTAAGACTTACCCAATTAAGTTTTAACCACTTTTAGCCTTTTAATTCAACCAAAAAACATGAAATTTGTTGATTAATATGCTAACAACTAATTCAGAACATATTAAGTTACACCATCAATGATCATGTCAATTTTAACATCTTTTAATATTTGAGATCATTAACAAGCATGTTTTTAAATTAACAAAATCAATAAGACCAACCAATTCATATAAATATACAATCTTTACATAAAACATAAAAGCAATTAACATAAAAACATGATCTTTGATCAAAGTATCACACTTTCTCATGTCTAATCAATTTTGTAAGCAATTAGCACACTTGAACTTCTATCATTAGGCACTTATACCTTAATTGAAATGCCTACATCCTTTCTAATACATGAATAATTTTAGTGGAACATAGAAAACATATAAAACTGATTTTACCAAGATCACTCATACAAAGGATAGAGCCTAGAGTGAAATATAACTTCAGTTGACTAATTTGTAGCATGCTTTGAAGAAATTTCAAAATGACCAAGAGAACAGACACTACATAGTCATGTAGCAGTCAAGGAGCTACCAAAATACTACCTTCCTCCATGCTCACACATATACACAAAATTGCCTTTACAAAGAGGGTCGAGTGCTAGCTTTGTTAGATCTTTTTCTAATATTGGCCTTTAGAGAGACTTGAAGACACGAGACTTAATCTAGTTCTTCCTTAGGATGGATAACACATATGAGAGAAAAGAGAACAAAACCCTAACTCTCTCTATGTGTTACAGTTAGGAATGAGAGATGTGTTAGTGATGAAATTATGCTCCTATGAATCTCCTTTATTGTAGAATTGGTGGTGGATATTATTCAATACAATTGAATTTTGAGTCCACTTACTTAGCAATGATATTTTCCATATATAGAAACTTTTATCATTCATATCTCTTCTTAATTAACTCTTTTATTTATCATAAAATACTAAATCAAATTTCCTATTTATTATCCACCAAAATTAGCAATAAATAAAATATATTGACTCTAATCATGTGGCTGTCATTTTTTCTTACTAATTAGGCCTTGTCCATGTCTAGTTAATTGCTCAATAAAGCCTCACAAGTAAGTACTTTAAAAGGCCCAAATTCATGACCTAAAGGAAATCCCTTAAATACCTTTCCATGCTAATTTTCATGTGTGATCTTATAGGTTCATTCAAAGTTAGTGCTTAGAACTAAAACTTCTAAAGGTCAAATATCTACTCTAGTAAGTAATATTGACAAAACCAATTCAAATTAAAATGCAATTGGTATTTGGTGACCTAATGCATTCCTACATAGTCCTTTATCCTTAAATATCATAATTAATATAATACATGGACTAAATCATTCTTATGTATACTAATTATTTCTTTGATATTCCAATGACACTAAATCTTTTGATAAATAATGAAACTCATTATTTCATATGAACGTGGTCACACACTTCTCAGTTCATTGGTCAAGAGGCCCAATTATATTCTCTCTTTTGAGATGGGTAATCCCTTCACTTCTCTCATGCTCTCTAAATGGACCAGTCTATACCCGATCATACCTATACTTGTCACCCTATTACAAGAACCTTAGGTGTATGTTAAAGTACACAATAACCCTTCTAGAGTTTTATAGAGATTTTAGGTCTAATGACTCTGATGTGACACTAAATGTTCATGTCTTTCATAGGACCGAAGCCACTAAGTTAAAAAGAGCATAGTAGTCTTAATTCACTAACTATTCCCACGACAGTGATCGACTAGGGATGTTTAGAATGCAATATCTTGTTCAAAAGGTCGAATAGACACATGCCTCACATATGTTAGCTTAAACATATAGATTCATATTCAAGTATGTTCTATCATAATATGGACATGAATAAACATGATAAAATAAATAAGGCCTTATTTTATTAATCAATTAGTGTGTACAATGTATTTAGTCCAGAGCTAACACTAACATACATGGTTTCATAGAAATGACAAGGGTTTAGTGTAGTTCCATCTGAAATCTTAACTTGACTTACAGAACCCGTTCTATTAACCACGACCCCCATGTTGGTCACTTGGAAAGCCCTATGTACAATACACGAAGTGTGTTACTTACACTGGCCACTACGTTACATAACCACACACATTTTTTCTTAATTTCACAATTACGACACTAATAATTCTCATTACTAATTTTTCAACATATAAGTTCACATTTATAGACAATAAATTTGGGGCATTACACTTCTGCCCCTTATAGGCTTTATTTAGATAGCTTATTAGATTTAATATTATAGAAACTAAGTAGAATTAGGAATTGCATCAACCTTATCCATTATTAGCACAAAATTGCGACATATAAAATTCATAATTCACTTAGGAATAACATTAATTTTCTTGAAGTTATCGTATTTTAAGATTAATTAAAGAGGGATACTAGCCTAAGCCCTCAAGAAGCCCACTTCACATGCATATGTTTTTGTATTTAAATCATTACAAATTATTTACATGGACTTTGACCTCAATATCCATCCCATTATATAAACAAAGTCCTATTCTATCACTTAGCCTCATTTATCACATAGAAGTGATGGCTTGGTAAAACGACAATTTTACCCCTCACCCATAAACTTTAGGTGTGCAATTCAAAAGGCATATTTTACTTTAGAAGGAATTTGCATATTAAAATTATAAATCTTAAAATACTTAATAATGTTCCAAATAAATGATCAATCAACAACCTTTAATGTTAGCCTTAGTATTCTCTTACAATACTTTGCACTTTAATAACATAATTAGGGTAAAACATGGAACAATTCATCCTTATTATAAGTTGATCATTTTTTGATCTCTTACAGATATTGAAATAGTCCTATTAATGATATAGACTATAACTAACTTTGGGTATGGACATACATTACTCAGTTTATCTCTTTTTTTTAGAGTCGTAATCCCTTCACTTCTCTTATGTTACACTAGCATGAAATCTAGGATACTCAATCATATTTGTACTTGTCACAATTATAAGCACATTAGCATATGTCAAAGTATCGTAGAATCCATCAATGTCACATAGAGAATTTAGGTTTAAGGATACTAGTATAAGAACTACCATGAGAAATACTTATGAATTGCACTACCATATAGTGTTCTCATCACAGTGGATCAATCCAATATGTCCTCTTTTTTATGTATACATATTCTCTCATGCTCTACGATTAGTACAACATAATAATCTCATAGAGAAGCATGCTGGTCTTAGTTCATTGTCATTCCCACAACCAATGATCGACTGTGGATATTTAGAATAATATTCTATTACTATCAAATGCCCTTCATTGATAACTTGAACATAATCCACATCCTTGGATATTTTATTAGTTATATCTGCACAAGAATAAAGACAAATAAAATAAAATGTTCCATCTTTATTGCGTCATATAATAAAATTAAAAATGTAATTCATTGGGCTAAGGTTTACACAAATATTTTTCCTTCAAAATTACTCAAAAAAACATTTGTAAAATTTTGTTACTTGCATTATTTAAGTTTGTTGGAAATATTTTTCCTTTAATTTCTTATGCTAATTTCCCAATAAATGAGTAGGAAAATTTGTTATACCAAAATTTATGTATTTTTTACTTATAGATGTAAACTATAATAAAACTTAAATAAGGTAAATAAAACTTAAATATTTTGTTTAAAAGTGAAATGTAAACAAAAACATGTACTAAATGTACACAAGTAATCACTACCATAATATGGAAAGCTATAATAGTTGTAGCTAGTCAAAGGGATGTGATAGCTTTTGGGACTCATTTATTAGATATATTTGTATAAAAGTAAAACCTTAATTGAATGCTCAATTAAGTTCTTAGAATTTTAATTGTAAAGACTACTAAATGATGACTCTCCTCCATTCACATACACAGAAAATTTGGTAATATTTAAGGGTCGTTTATTAAAGTTTCTTCAACAATTATAATATTTTACCTTGTGATATTGGCTTAGAATTTTGGTCAGTAAAAACTTAAGAGATAGAGAGATTTTAACACTCTAAAAATCAACACAAAGAGGAGAGATAAAGTGAATGAAATTGAATGTCATGTGTCCTCTATTTATAGATTTTATCTAGATATCCTGTTGGAATTAGGATTGTGTAAACCAAGTAGGATTATGATTTGTAGACAAATTACAATAATATATACCTTGCCCTGATATTCTAACATAATCATTAGAATCTAAAAATACAAATTGATCAATGTAATGGTTAAATATATTACCTTTATAGATCCAACTTTCAAAACTTTAAAGACACAAGTTAAACACAACAAATGCTAGGAAAAAAAATGAAGTGCAAATCTCATCTATGCTCCAACACATAAGGTAATGAACTAAAGAGAATGTGCTAGCCTCTTTGTGCAATTAATCAAAGAGAGTGTGAGAGGAAAAGGAATTCAACTATGTGCTAGGGTTGAGTGTAATTTCTGTAAGAGCAATGATAGTATTTATATATGAGAACTAAACCCTTATTGGTTGATGTAAGGTAGATTTTGTGTAAAAATATTCACAAAAAATTGTCCAAGATACACCGAATTAGTAATGCTCAAATCAAATACTTTTTAAATAGTCATGCCTCACATTTGTTTCCATAAATGGATAATAACCAAATATGTTATTTCCCTTAAAGTGTATAACCATCCTTGTCTCCTAATTAAGCTATGCACAATTAATTCCAACATTAGCTCACTAATTTTCATTTCAAGATGCCAAAATTCGTGACCTATAAGAAAGTGACTGAAATGCCCTTTTATGTCAACTACAATGTGTTCAATCCTATAAATCCATTAGAAATTTATAGTGAGTTCCATTGAACTCAAATATCATAAATGTTCTCTTGCAAGGTTTTATAATCCAATAAGAATGAAAATGCTTATGGTATCTGAAGATCTAATGCAATCTTACATAGTCAATTATCCTAGAATATCAAAATTTTCTTAAGGCATAGAACTAGCCATCCTTATGTATTCTAATTCCTTTCTTGATATGCAAGTGACACTAAAGCTTTCATATAATTGATTAAGCTCATTATTGCATTTGGTTGTGACCATTCTCCTCACAATTCACTTATAAATAGGCTGGTGCTATTCTCTCTCTTTTTAGAGGGATAATCTATAACATCCTCATTCTTAAGTACTTAATTATCATCTTTAAATATTTAAGTTAAGAAATAATTAAAATGGTTAACTAAGATAAAAGCTTAGTGAAGGTGAGTTGATTGAAGGTTGATTAAGGGATGATATAAGTATACATGAATGGAAAAACTAAGCTCGAAAAATAGAAAAGAACATGTTGTAAGCATTAAGTACACGTTGTGGCAATGACCACGCGTAAACAAGGTTGACAACGTGTAGTTTTTGTGCAAATAGACGTGTGGTGAGGCCGAGTGCGCGTAGTTGGTGTTGAGCACGCGTAGATGAAGTTGAGCACGCGTACTTGGAGCCAAAAAACGTGTTATGGAGGCCGACTATGTGTAGTTTTCAACTACCACGCTTACTTTGTTAAGTGGCAGCAAATGAAGATGATTCACAAATTGAAGCAGATGGTGGTTTGATTCGAAAGCAAGAAGGAATGACAAGGATGTAAGTGAAGCATGAGGAGGATCAAAGGAAGCATGACAAAGATGGTTGGTGCTGGCCTATAAAAGGAGAAGCCAGAGACAGGAGAAGGTAGCATTGAGAAAGGAAACAGAAAGATAGGCATGAGAGTAAGTGAGCAAAAGAGAGATAGTAAACAATAGTTTAGCCAGAGGAAAATAAGGAGGCACAACGATAAAGGAGGGCTCGATATTTTGGAGAGTTTTTATGATTTTATAGATTAACATGTGAGTAATCTAGACTCACATTTTAATTACAGTTAAAATGTTATATTGTTGTTATTTATTGTTCGTAGATTTTAGGTGATGTCCCTGTTAATAATTTACGGGCATATGAAAAATAAATATGTCAAAAGGAGTCCTAATCTTTCATGACTTCACCGCAATCATAAATAATTGTATTACCATAAATACGATTAATTGAACATACGCATTTAATATAGACATATGATTCAATAGTCATATGATTTAGTATATGAACTTATACATATATAATGAACACATGCACATGCAACACATTCACTCGTATCATTATAATACATGCACATTATGGCACATAATAGTGGTGATGATATAATTACTGGCAATGATAGGTGACGGTGATAAATGGAGACAGAAGTATAATGGACATGAAAGATTTATGGGGTTGAAAGTATAACAGCATAGTATAGTTAGTACAGTGTAATAAAAAGGAGATGGAAGTATAGTACATTATTAGTATATTATAGTTCAGCACAACACAATATTTATAGCAAAGTAAAGTTCACATGATAATACAGAATACCAATAATTATACATATGCTAAGATTTACGTGTCCACACGTATTTAGCTAAATTAAAGGAATAAATAATAATAAAGAAGATAAGTTCATTATAGATGATTATTCACTGAGCCCGCAACTCATGCAACTGCGGTTTTGTTTTAAGAATTGGAAGATAAGAACTGAGGTGTGCAGCTGTATCTTCTCTCTGGATTGGGTTTTTGTCATATATTTGAATATGTATTTGTATGTTATATATATATTGATGATGTTATATGTAATAAGTTAGTGTACATTATGTTGATGTATATGTATATTATTTCTTATTGTAGTATTATTGTCTTTAATTATTGGATATTATGTTAATAATGTTAGGATGTTTTATAATCCATTAACTTCTCTTATGTTTTCTTACATAGACCAGTGCATATATGATCATGCCCACACTTATCACCCTATTATGGGACTTTAGGTGTACATCAATCTCTGTAATATACTGACATTTTATAGTTTTGTCCGCAATGGTGTCTTTCTTTGAGCTCTTCTAACTCACAAAGCCTTTATTCAATATAAATACATAACTTGACTGTTATCTTGAGTCCCCTTTGTGGTTTGGAAAGTGGCATCGACATAAACTTTAATGAGGAGCTCTTCTTGACCACAATACATCAATATGTGACCTTTAATCCTTCGTAATTACTTTATGATCTCTTTGATAGTAGCCTAGTGTTTGATGTCTGGATCCTATTGGAACCTAATTGTTAGGCTCATTGCATGTGCGACATCTAGCCTAGTACACAACATAGCTACATGATAGATCCTATAGTTGATGCGTATGAGAGTACTCATTTCATCCCATTCTTTTTTATTTTTGGCATCCTGCTCATAGTGATGGGTACACCAAATCTAAAGGTAGATTACCTTTCATTGGATCTTTCATTCTAAACCTTTGCAGTACTTTGTTTATGTAATTTTTTTGATTTAGTCCCAAGATCTAACTTGATATATCTGTAGAGATCCAAATACCAAGTATTATCTCAACTTCACCTTAGTCTTTCATTAAGAAGCACTCACTTAGCCATTGTTTGATACTAAAAAATACCGTAGCATCATTCTCAATGAGGAGGATGCATCCCTATATTGGAATAAAAACAGCATTGCTTCTATTTTCTTTTTTGTAAACACAAGGCTTGTCTTCATTCTTAATAAAGATAAATCCTCTGACTTCTTTATCAAAATAAATATTCCATATCTATGATTTTTGCTTCAATCCATAAATGGATCTTTAAAGCTTGTAGACCTTATTACAGTTCTTTAGAGGATTGACAGAACCCTCTAGTTGTATCATGTATACATCCTTAAGAAGCTTTTGATTAAAAAAAAATCTATTTTGACATCAATTCTCCATATCCAATAATTGTGATATGCACCTATGGAAGGAAAAAAATCCTAATAGGCTTAAGCATGACTATAGGTGAAAAGGTTTTAGCCTAATATGGACCAGTGCATATCTTATCATATTCATGCTTATCATCCTATT
This sequence comes from Breynia disticha f. nivosa, assembly GCA_948193385.1. Taxonomy (NCBI): domain Eukaryota; kingdom Viridiplantae; phylum Streptophyta; class Magnoliopsida; order Malpighiales; family Phyllanthaceae; genus Breynia; species Breynia disticha. The sequence goes on from CANYCX010620759.1 coordinate 10,666, forward strand.
ACATGCACTTTAGGTGTATATCAAACTATACAGTAGCCCATTTAGAATTTTATAGAGATTTTAGGTCTAAGATCTCTGATATAATACTTCAAATGAGAATCATTTATGACCTAGTACTGTGTTCTACTCTCATATGCAGATCGAATCTAAATACAAATTCCTAAACATGTATTCATGATCTCTGACCAACCTCCAATGAACCATGACCCTTCCATTCATTAAATGGAACCCTAAAACCTTCCAACATAATACAAACTAAACCAATCCTTCTCCATCATCAACCCAATGAAAATAAACCACTATTTACACTATCTGAACCTTAAATCTTCAACAACAAAACTCCACCCACTTAGATCCAATACCTTTGGATACCTCTAAAACCAAAAAAAACAAGGAAAGGTGTTTGGTTTTACTTCTAACCAAAATAAATCCTACAAATATATTAAAGAAAAGCATGGTAGAAGAGAGCCAAATGAAATCAAGGAGATAGATGAAAGAAAAAAAGAGAATGTACGACTCAACTTTAACTCAACCAAAATGACCGATGAATGCGAGGAGGAAGGTAGAAAATTAAAGAGTTATTGTGGGTCACCTTAAAAATGAGATAGCCACAAAGACTTGGTGTAGCTTTAATGAATAAAAAATAACCTACATCCATGGAATATGGTTACAATTTGATAAAATGATGGATAAAAGCGAAGGGCAGGGAAGAGCTTCACCTGAAGAAAAAGAAAGGCATGTAAAGAAGTCTCAGTTTGATGGAATTCTTGGGCCAACATGATGGTATATTTTTTAGGGGTGTTACTTTAATGTTGAACTCTGAAGGACCAAAGTGCAATATGTAGAAGTGTGTGAGTACCAATTTGAACAAAACTAATTGGCTTATTCAAGGTCTTCACCTTCCTGACATTTATACACTTCTTTTTCCTTTTTATTCTTCTATATGGGATAAGTTTTCTTCTTTCCTCTTCTTTATTTTTTAACACTTCCCCTAAGTTCAAATGGTTTGGCCTGTCTTGGTATAATTACTGTTAGTGTAAGCTTTAGTCCAAATCACATTGTAGCTCACTTATAAGCTTAATAAAATGAGGCATTTGTTCTGTCTTTATTTAATTACTATGTCTATCAAATTGATAAAACCATCATTGAATGAAATCTCAGGCATAAGTTGGCATATTTGAGACATATGTCTATAGAAAATTGAAGTATAACAGATATCATTTAGAACATCCATAGTCGATCACTTTTATGGGAATAATAAGAGAAGTAAGATTATCATGTTATCTTTGACTCAGTGGGTTTGGTCTTACAGAACATAAAGACATTTAGTGTTAGTAAAGATCATGGATACATATTTAGCACATGGTATTTGGATTTGATTCGCACAAAAAAATATTACATTGAATTGAGTCATAAGTGGTTTTCATTGCAAGTCTTACATCTAACTTCTTAGACCTGAAATCTCTATGAAACTCTAAATAGATTACTACTTTTAACATATACCTAAAGTGCCTATAATAGGGTACAAGTATAGGTATAATCAGGCATGCACTGGTCCATATATGAGGATATGAGGTAAGTGAAGGGATTACCCCCCTCAAGGAGAGAGAAAATATCACGTACCACTTGAATAGTTAATTGATACGTGTATGGCCATACATGTCACACCCAAATTTATAAAGCTCATTTTTGAAAAAATAATGCAATTTCGACAACCATTTTTTTTCAAAACAATTAATCAAATTGAAAGAGAGGAAATGTCAATATATATATTTATGTATATTTCCTTTAAAAGAGTTGACCCAGTTCGGTCGTAGACAAAATGTAACGTAAATGAGAAAATATTCGGAAGCATGATCAATGAATTACAAATCATGTATGTAAATCATTTCTATACTATAACTTGTATATATGTAAAAAAGTGGGTAATAAAAGAAAAACCCTCAAAATAAATCTAAGGAGACGACCTAAACAGTCACAGTATCACCTCCTAGTTGCCAAAAGAAAGTACCGACCAAGTCTACTGTCGCTCTGCACAATCCCCACAAACACACATACACTTGAGTAATTAATTACCCAGTAAGTACACCTACAACACTTACCAAAGTAGTTAATGCATAAGTACTCGTCGGTAAATTGCTTTAGGTGTTTTAAGTACTAAGGATAAAGGTATTAATCCTAATCATTAACTACTTTAATAGTCTTTAGTATGTTATTCAAGGTAATGAGTCATCATTCTTATTTTTCACCTAACTTTTAAGTATTAAGCCGGTTAATCTTCTCATTCTCCTTTTGAAATTAATCAATTTACCACTGTTTTATAAGTGGGAACAGTTTAGGGAATGGTTTAGTTAAACTGTCTGACAAACTGTTTCCCCTTCCTAATTTTCCCTAGAATTGAAATGGCTTGGGAAACAGTTTGCACCAAACCATTTTCGAATAAGTTTTGCCCTTCTAAATGTGCCTGGAAGTGGAACGGTTCCTAGAACGATTTACGTAACCTATTTCATAGACTGTTCCCACCTAACTGGGATGCCCTGTAAGTGGAACGGCTTAGGAAAAGGTTTGCTTAGCACGTTTCCCAACCCATTTTGACCTGCTGTGTTCAGAAAATAGCAAACTTAACAATTAGCATGTCACATAACTTAAACCTAAAAACATAAGCATCTCATTTCCAAATAATCACACAGAAGATCATCTTCAAATACACAATATTTCATAAACATTTCAATAATCTGTTCATATAACAACCACAATCATTCATTCAAGTTATGACACACTTCATCAAAACACTCAACATTCATTCAGAAGTTACAATCACACTCATTCTCAATTCATGCTCATAGTTACACAAATGCGAAGTATTAATGTATTCATCTGTGAATGTTAATGAAAAACATACGAATGCATGCCTTAGGGTCTTTCTCATTTACATGAGGAATCTCTCCTAAATTTTGGGCCAATCCCCCTTTATACTTTGAGCTCTCGCTTATTGGGCCAATCCCCCTTGTATATTTAGAGCTCTCGCTCTGTTGGGCCAATCCCTCTTATATTTTCAAAGCTCTTGCTCTGTTAGGATCACCCCCTTATATTTTTAGAGCTCTCGCTCTTTTGGGTCAATCCCCTTTTCATGAACATGCAAGAATGCTCATGTTATGTTCATATGTCATGAATACATGAAACACAAACATTTTCCACTCTCATTTTCAAAAACACAAGATCATGGCTTATGTCCATTCATAAATGTAATGCGAGCATTTCCAATTCCTTTATTGCAATCACAACTTATGAACATTTCACACATTTTCCTTCAAAACTGCATAACACTCACCGTTTCATCTTTTAAATATTCGTGTGTTACCATACAAGATTCCATACAACATCAAACACAAAGTTACAACTTATCCACAACAACCAACAATAACAATCCATCAGTAATACACACATCGAGCCAATTACACTCGTTATACTTAAGTTCATTTCATATCACTTCATAGCACATTGACATTATCATTATTTCACTCATCACAATAAAGCCATCAAAACAAGTAACATACACACATCAAGACCATTCTTACGACACTTTATCTAACATTTCAACATATCGCATTCAATAATATATACTTAACCATACACATGCAAGACATACCAAGGTAAGTGTGTTTTGGTGCACTTACCTCGAGATTTGCGAAGTCGCCCCGTCACTCAACTCTACTCTGACTTTTGAACTCTACCTCCTACACAAATCAAGTCATATTTTCCTCATTAAACACATATCTACCCTTAATTTCACATTCCTATTCTTATTCATCAAAAATCCCAAATTACCCAAACCCTAAAATCTCAAATCTCCCCTCAATATCATAATAACATGTTAAATGTTCACACATTTAGGATCCTCTATAAAAGCCCACATAACCTACACTAATCTCACTCTAATACTCATAAATTCCATCTAGGGTTACAAATTTACCTTGCTCCAAGACGCCTCAAAACCCTAGGATTCGTCTAGATTATTGTTTCGACATGGGATATGAGGATCTGTGTGTGAGGGTTAAGGATTTGCATTTTGAGAAGGTTTGGAAGTGTTTCTTAAGGCTTGGGAGTGTCTCTTTTGAGTGGGTGTCTGCTAGGGTTCCTTAATAATTTTTACTCTCTTTCTTTTCTCCTTAATACTGTAAGATTTAAAATCCCTCTAAGTCAAACAGCCTTCCAAACGGTTTACCCAAACCGTTTTATGGAGCTCAAAATTTTTAAACATATTTTCCAAATAAACCAACTATTATAAGAAATGATATAAAATCAATTCTTTCAAAACGATGATAGAGAAAATGTATACACACTTTTATAAGCACCAGCGCATCATTTCAAAAAACAAAATCATCATTTACAAGCGGAAGCAAATAGTTTGAAAACATTCAAACAAAAAAACTAGCGTGTATATACAAATGTACATATGTACAAGTCAAAATATAAAACCAATCTCTGGAGCCAGACGTCAATCGTATCAAATCAGCACCTATGATCACCACAAAAACCTCGTCTAGAAAGTAGCTACCTACGATCTGAACAACATTTAAAACAATCAAAAGGCGTGAGTATACAAATATACTCAGTAAGTGATAATCAGATTGTAGTAAAATGAAGTGCAGGGAAATTTGTATCAGCACATGGTCGTTCTCATGAACACGGGGTCGTGCTTATATACAATTTCCAACCGACATGTCGTGCCTCATTAAACACGTGTCTCACTCAATTTCATTCATTCCCAGGTAACACGGCTCGTGTCAAGTTGAGCACGATGTCGTGCTAACATCGTTTTCTAGATAATATTACAACACGAGGTGTGTTGGTCAAATTGGCCTCAAGCATGATGGCGTGCTGGTCAACACGAGGGCGTGCTAAGCTTCGGAAATGCCCATTTTGTGACCCCCGAATTTAAATACCACTTACGTATAACTTCCCTCCTGCAAGTGATACTTAAACTCGGAAATCAAGTTTTTGGATTTAAAAAAAAAATATATACAATCATAATAAAGAATAAAGAAGAAAGTACATTAAAATCAAACACAACTTTTATAATAATAAATATATAAAAATTTACAAAAGTGTTTTCATGTTATTAATGAAACAAGAATTCTAACAATTCTATTTTCAAAAATAACCCGACAAAATACATATGATAGAATGTGCATAGTCATGTACAACTCAAACCCTAATCCAAGGGAAAACCGTGCACTGCACACCTCGGTTCTTCTAGAAACAAATCTCCAAAAATCCGAGCAACTAAGCATCGTTTCACCAAAATGAACTTCTTAAAAACCTGCCGAGCGTTACAGGCAATAAATGCGTGATTTATACACTCAGTAAGTAAGATAACCACACAGGGTCGACTTCATTCAACATAAAAAAATAAATTCAAATATTATTTTATGGAAAATTATAAATGTAT
>CANYCX010620876.1:0-12538 GCA_948193385.1 Breynia disticha f. nivosa
GATTGTCCCTACGCTCATTTAAATTATACGAATCAATTATTGTGTAAGAAGCTTACTGAGTATTGAGAAATACTCACTCTTTGTTTGAATTGTCTAAATGATGCGCAACATGCAGATAGCTGCCACTGGACCAGAGCAGTCGTGACCTTCTGTCAGAGATAGCTATTGTCAGAGGTCGAGTTCCATACATATGTGTTGTGTGCTTCCATTTTTTGAGATTGTACATGTTTGTACATATTTTGTAAATATTCATATTTTGAGTTTGAAACGTTTTCAAACTTGTATCTCTTTCCGCTGTAAAACTTTTTATGTTACTGATGTTTGGGCCGAGTATGTTTATAAAATGAATCTTTCACTTTCTCTCTCCTCTATTTTCACTCTGATTTATTATTATTATTATTATTATTATTATTATTATTTAAATATGGTTTATCAGGTTAAAAGGATTTTGAAATTGAGCTTCACAACGAGTAGAATGATTTTATAAATTATTGTAAAGATGTATAAACTTAAAATATATGTTAAATGTGTTAAGAAACTTACTGAGTATTGAGAAATACTCACCATTTGTGTAAAAGTCTAAATGATGTGCAGGACGCAGATAGATGCTTTTGGACTAAAGCTGTAGTAATCATATTTCCAGAGCGATATCGTCTGAGGTGGAGATCCATTTTTTAGTGCTTCCATTTTTGGATTTTGTCCATAATTGTACATTTGTGTAAACGTTCATATTTTGGGTTTTGAAACGATTTTAAACCTAAACCTTTGTTTCTGTTGTTAAATTTTGTTTATATAAATATATTGGGCTGAGTTTTATATATTATGAACATTTTACTTTCTCTCTCCTCTATGTATATTTGAAATTGTATTGTTCTAAAGAAGGGATTAAATTAATTAAATAAATCATTTTAAAAATTGAGTTCCACATGCTGGATTAGAGTAGTTGCCAGAGCAACAATCCTAGCTCAGAAAACAATGTGAGTGGGTATTTATCAGTTACTTGCTTTGGAGTTTCATTGCGTGGTTAAGTATATGCAGGATTAATCGTATGGTTTATGTATGCGTGTGAATTTATGACGTATTTGTGTTAATGGTTTGTGAACTTTTGCGATGTTTCGATTGTGGATATGTTTGTCGCATGTCATGATTTCAAATTTGTTGGATTGAATTGTTGGATTAAGCAAAATATTCATGTGTAGTGAGTTTGAGTGAGAATTATGATCAATGTTGATTGTGAAATGAAATTTGAAAGAATGAACAACTAGTAAGATGAGCATAGAATGAATTGTAAGTAGGTTAATAAGGAACCCAATGTGAAAAGAATGGTAAAGCCATAAGTTGTCGCCAAGTGAATGAATAAGAGAATTGGGGGTTGTGTACCTGTGATGAAAAAAGTCATGAATAATTAACTTGTGTGTTGGTTTTGCCTGTTTGAGAGCATGTTGCTTAACTGGGTGTGTGAGACTCAAAAATAAAATTCCATTTATTTTCAATTCTCAAAATATAAAATCATTTCTTTCCAACTCATGTAAAAAACATGGATAGTTCTATATTATAGGTGAAACAATTAACGACTTATCAAGTATATAGATATACATACAAACAAAAGTTACAATACAAAGTTCCACCAATTAAAACATTTGAAATGTTTTTTTCTTACAAAACTATCCACTTTTACAAATTTGTGCTTGAGTCCTCCTCATAGTAATCCTGTTATACTTGCACATCATGTAAATAAACAAAAAGGGTGAGTATATAAGAATACTCAGTAAGTGACCCAATTTAAGTTTATATGAAGTGCAGGGTCCAGTTAGCATAAATGCCTATTCACATTCTGTTTTAAGGTTTGACACACAACATATAATACGTTCCATAGGTTATGTATGTATAAATAAGATTCTAGCATAAAATACCTAACCATATCAAATCAGATAACAATTGCATACAACATAGTTCACACAGAGAAGATAAAATATCATGCAGGTTTCCATCTCATGTTTTCCATTATATCAGCATATCTATACAACTCACATTTATGTCAACATATATATTTATCAAACCATACCATACAGGCAAAATGATCACTCACGTATCCATAATTCATCAATGGAAAAGATATATGAGATTTCCAAGATATCATAATCAAGCCATCCAGCACTCATAAGTTTACAAAGCATATCTCAATCATGCTTCATTATACATACGAACCAATATGAACATAATATCAATATACAAAATAAATATATTATGCTCAATAGTCATGTACAAATCTCGTATCAACATTCATAAGCATTCATAAATCATAAACATGAAATCAAACATGTTATATATGAATGCGACTCAAATGTATATGAATGCAATTCAATCACATGTGAATGACTGCCCCGGGGTATTCTTTTCTCTTTTCTTTTCTTTTTCTTTTTCTTTTCATTTTTCCCTCGGTCCCAGACTGGCATCTTACCTAGTACGGCATCAAGATCTCTCTCGGAATCATCGGTCCCAGACTGGCATCGAGCTCTCACCCAGAATCATCATGCCCAGCCTGTATCTCATATCCGTGTCACACAATAAATGCAACACAATGAATGATCAATGCATTCATATATCACAATCCCACAATCTTAATTACGTATGCTTAACAAAGCAATCATATGCTTTCATAAATATCTTAGATTCGTATGAATATCAATCAAGATATCATATATAAAAGAGCATGCTAACCAATTCACATATCAACCCAAAGTCAATATAACATAAAATCATACGAATCAAATCAAGTATAGTTCATAAAAATGAACAATAGGGCAAGTATAATCAACATGCCAATTCAGTCGCAAAGTATGGAAAAATCATCGTAATGTTCCTAAAAACATGTCATATATGATAAGATTTTCAAAGCTTATAATCAATAACCAAACTTTGTGTCAATCTACCAATAATCAACCATAATAAATTATCAATCAACATTCAATCAACCATATGTCAATTAAAACATACATCCTTCAATATATTCAATTCCATTTCATAGCAATCATAAACCAAACATCTCATTCTCACATTCAATATGATTCATCTAGAATCTAGCAAACTCAGCATACCATTATATGCATTTTTCTACTTAAATAGAATCGGCCTAAAACAAAGTACGAATTAATATGTAAGAGCAAGAACACTTACCTCTAAACAAAGCAAAATCAACAAGCAAACACAACTCAAATACGACTCCAAAGTTGTAAAGATCCTCTTGTATGTAAATAATAACATACAAGGAATTAACTAACTATAGCGACATTCTTTCTTTACTTAACATTTTCAAAACATTCTTTGTCAACTTTAAGTCAACCATTCTTCATCATTTACTTATGCATTCATCTTCCCAAACTCCATCCATTTAAAGAATTCTTCTTCAAAATCATATTCTATGGTTTCATTCAAGTTATAATCATTCAAGAACATATGATTCCAGCATCAATCTTCATTTAAACATAAGAATTCACCAAAATTCTAATTTCCAACATCAACAATTTGTAAACCTTAAATAAAGTCTAAGTTTGCCAGTCTTTTCATCAACCTTGCATCATAAAAACATCACAGCACATTCTTAGCATTAAGTTTAATTCTTCTACATCTTATCCATTAATTCCAGCAACTAAAACCATCCATTTATCTCATAATATTCAGAAAATACCAAACCATCAACTTAAAATCAACCTTCCTTACTTACCTTAATCAACTTAGGATGAAAGATGGAGAAATCTAACTCCTAAATCACCTTCTTTTGATCAATTCTCAAGTTTTCTCAGCTTTCCCCTATTCTTTTTACTTTGGGAAGAAAAGGAGGCAATTTAAGGTTTCTGTGAAGTTCTCGAGTGTTCGTTTTATACATTTTTCAAGCAAACAACACACTACACGTGGTGGGCATCAAAGTACGCATGGTAGTGCCAACTACGCGTACTTTGGCCTCCACAACGTGTACTTTACTAACATGTTCATATGTTCATTTGTGTTCATTTCTGATTGTGGTCATGTTCAAATGTGTTCATTTGTGTTCATCTGGATCAGATCCTAAACAAATAACTCGTAATTTTCAATATGTATTATTTATTGTTATTCAACAATTCCATCATTTAAATTCCAGGTTGTTACAAAACATGCTTTGTGACACACATTTAACTTTATTCTTAGTAAAGTTCCATAATACTCGACCCATGAATCACACTGCATGCGCATCACACAATTTATCGTTTCACAATAACTATAGATATGTATGCATTCAATCTACATTTATAAAGGCACACATATTCATACTATAACATCCTCAAATGTAGATGCATCGTGAAATGCTACCTCTAATTTACCCACCATAAACCTCGGGTCACTACCCTTTTGAGATTTCACCCTAGTATCTTCTCGAGCTTTTTCCCAGTAGTATTCTCTCGAGTTTTTGCTCAATAATACCAAATGTATGGATGTTATAAAAGTCATACACATATAAATGATATTCTCATCAATCCAATTGATGTAAAACATCATCATAGTACTTATCACAACATGCGAATTTTGATTCCAACATTCCTTCACACACAAGTACCCTTTCAAGTTAAATGTTCAAATAATGTATCACCTTACACATACCCATTTAACATCCAATTCACATGGAGCATAACATGTACAATCAATACATAACTTTTTCTTCCTATTCCATTTATCATATTAGCATATTTAGCTAATGAATACTATTCGAAGTATGTATGTTGCATACACGTATCCTATTTTAAATCATTCTCAATTGTACCTTTCTTTATAAAACCTTAAAAGGATTTTATACCATTTTTTACACATAAAACATAGATCACCAACCATACAACTTATATTTCCTAGTCTTCACATACTAAGCCCATCTAGTCATTCCACATTGGCCACTTATCAATCCAATGTTTTAAATCACAATCATTTCAATAATCATAGGTTCTATTCGTGTCAACAACTCAGTTATCGAGTTTAGCTATTTACCTTACTTTCTAACCAACTTCTTTCTCTTAGCCAATTATCGTATCACTAATTCGACCTTAGGTCTTCCAATTTAAAGTTAAGTCATTCATGCAAAGTATATTAGTTCCTTCAACTAGAAAACTTATTCCCTAATTGTACCTTCACAAATAGGTTGTTAACTCCACACAAAGAATCAAACCTTAAGAAATCAATCACAAAGACACGAGATCGGAGCACGACGATTTTATTAAACCATTTTTGGTTTTCAAAACTCAATTCATTGTTTTAAATGTCAAAATATCCATATGACCCTAAAACAATACACCTATCCCGAGGGAAGCTAATCCCTACTCTGATACCACTAAATGTCGCCCCTCAATTTAAAATCCTAATTTATCATAATTAGTTCGAAATCATTTAGAAAAATTGTGCAAATTTTTTTTTCTATTATCAAGTGATGTTCACTAGACATACACAAGTGGTTTACAATAACAAGCAATGTGTAAACCAATTTTACAAATTATTTACACTTTTAAAATCATTTATTCCAAATGTGCTCCTCCAACCTCACTCGTGGGAGTCCTCCTAAACCTGCACAACATTCAACCAATACAAAAATTTGGTTTCCAAAAACATCGTCGCTAAATTCATTTAGCGACCAGGTGGTCGCTAAATTAGCGTCCAAGTGGACCCTAAGTTTATTAGCGTCCACGTGGCCGCTGTATAAAATTCAGTGTCCACGTCGACGCTAAATGATTAGTGTCCCCGTGGTCGCCAAATTATCAGCGACTAGGTGGACGCTGAACGTTTAGCGTCCACGTGGACGCTAAACAATCAGTGTCCACGTGGACGCTAAAAACATAACTTGTATAATTTTTTTGTAAAATTTAATTACATTATCTATAATTTAAAATTAATTTTCAATTTAAAATTAATTTTCAAACTAAAATTAAATATGAAATTAATATTTAAATTGAGAAATTGAAAATATTATAAAAAACAGAACGATAAAATAATATATATATAAAATCAAAAATATAGTATAACATTCGAACATAAAATAAAAAAAATAGAAAATGAAATATCTAAGAAGTAGGCGGAGGTTGTGGTGGAGGTGGCTGAGGGTTCGTCATCGGCGCATCGTCAGATAAGGGTGGTCGGCTGGAGAAGAATAGCTGCATCTGGCGCTCCATCTGTGCTAACCGATCCTGCAGTGTGTCGATTTGAGCTTGCAAATGCTGGTTATTGCGGTCAAGCTTTGCAGAACGTGTGGCGTCTCGGTGAGGATCTGCGATCCTGTCGGCAAAAAAATCACCAGTAGCTATGCTGATTCCGAAAACTAACCAACCAGGTTCGACACCACCTACGGCTCAGAGGTAAGCATCACACTGCTCTTGGAAGCTGTTGCTGCCCTCTGACACGAATGTTGGATCAGCTCAGACTGGATGTGTGACTGATTGAACAAATTAATTAAAGTTACAACTAAAAAATCTAAAGTGAATGCAAAATTGAAAACATAATGTGAAAGATAACTTACATGAACCTCCGCCGACCTCTCGTCAACGAACCTGGTAGGATAAACTGGTCGTCCCAGTTGCTCCTCTTGAAAGTATGTTAGTTAAAAAAACTTGTAAACTCAATAAAAAATGCAAAGTTATAGTGACGTACCAGTCTATGGTGATGCTCCGCGTGTGTAATCGACCCCCAGTGTGCAAGGACGATCGTGACCTACAGTTCACCTTTTGTTTGGTCGACCAGGCTTGATAGTCTAGCGTCGACCAGATCGCCATCCACAAGTACTACACAGGCGAATCGATCCAAGCTGGTCGTATCTTATTGCTCCTCGATCACTGAACGATGTCGTTGTACCTATGGCCAGCCTACTTTTCCCACTTCTTCTTGACCTGAGCCTTCGTTAATCCCAGGGTCTCAGGGTCCCAGTGAAAATTGTGCTACAATTTTAATTGATTTATTAAATAAAAACTTAAACTTAATAATTAATTATATAATTAAAAATAATATTAATATTTTACCTTTGCTTCAAACCAACGTTGCTTGCTTTCAGCGCTAGCCTCTTTAAATGTGAATGCAGCTGGATCGGGGAAGACGTGATGATCCGTGTGGAGTAGCGGCTGATCTCGGTGTGGGGATCCAATCTACAGTAATTGTAATAATTGTTTAAAACAAATTAATTCATAATAGGGAATTTTTTTATAATATAAAATAATATTGAATTACTTACTCGCCATCCCTACGGAGAATCAAATGAAAGATGGCATCAGGATCGAAACCTCAAGACTGCGAACGTCATTGTGCAGTTCGACGAGTGGAAGTAGATGCCTCATGGTTGTGCCGTATAAGTGGAGGGCACGACTGGGCTGTGGGAGGGTGAGTAGAGGTGTTTGCAAATCCAAAATCTACAGCGGTAACGTCGATATCAAAATTATCGTCCGTAAAATCATAGTCTGAATCTACGAATATCGACGCCGCAGCTGGCACGGAAGTGGGTGTAAAATGTGTCGAGCCAGGAGAAACGTGAGGAGTCACCGTCTCTGGCACTGAAGATGGAGTGGGAAAAAAAGTGGGAAGGGCTGTCAGAAGTGTGAGGAGTCATCAGTTGAGGCATGACATACGGGCCGGGAGAAAAGTGGGACGTGATGGGAGAAGTGTAAGGGACAGGTGTGGGCGTCGGGAAATACTGGGTGGGGCGAGAACGGGTACGCTCAGGAGTCGACCCCTGCGTAGGTGCAGGAGGAGCCTCGCCTCGTAGGGGATGTGCACCCCGCCTACCCTGATAGAAGCTCTACGACATACATACTAAAAATTTTACAAAATAAATGTAATTCACAAAATTAAAAATTAAACCTAAAAAAAATCATTGAAGTCATGAACAATTAAATTCACTAAATGTATTCTAATTCACTAATCTACAATACAAGAACATAATGTAAATCACTAATCCTAATATATGCATAAAATAATTTAATAATAAAAACAATATAATAATATAAAGACGCAACATAAAGCACCAATACTTACTTTACTCCAACGGCAGAAACTGAAGTTGTAAAAGTTAAAAGTGAAATTTAGGTAAAAAGTAAGATGAGAGAGAAGGTGACAGCTACTTATAGAGGTAATTTTTATTTAGCGACCACATGAACGCTATTCAGTGTCCACGTGGATGCTCATTAGCGTCCAAATGGTCGCTAATTTGTGTCCCTTCTGTACATTTAGCGACCACGTGGTCTCTATTTAGCGACCACGTGGTCGCTAAATAATTTTCGCTAAGTTAGCATCTACGTGGAAGCTAAATAGCGTCCAATTGGACGCTATTCTACGTCCCGTGTAAAGTTTAGCGTCGATGTGCTCTCTATTTAGCACTACATATCGACCCTTCAACACGTGCTTTATTACCAACTGTGTTTTTCAACCTGCGTAGAAATCTAAAAAATACGCACAATATTTTTTATAAATTATTAGTGAAATAGCATATATCTAAACATTGTATTTTTATTAAGCTAGAAAATAAACATGCCTCTCAAACTGATACATCCATCTATATTGGACCGAGCAGGACAAAGCCGCTTCTATGGGTAAATGAATCGAAAAATGCTCCATCGAATCAAATAAGGTGGGTGGAAATATTCGTTCAAGCTTGCATAATATGATTGGTATTTCCGCGTGTAAACATCTGACTCTTTCTTCATTTAACTCGTAGCACGTAAGATCCTTGAAGAATGCACTCAGCTGCGCAATTGGCTCCCATTTTTTGTTATGAAAAAATGCATGAAAAGCAAAAGGCATCAATCGTTGCATGAATACATGACAGTCGGTCGTGGCTTTTCATTCCCAAAATCCGTAGCTTCTGTAAGTCTATGCAGCAGCTCAAATTGGAAGCATAGCCGTCAGGAAATTTCACAAATTTTATCCAATCAAACAATATTCTCTTCTCTTCCCGATATAGTGAATATCTTGCCTTGTTATATTTTTTGTCAGTTTCGTCAGGATCTAATTCAGCCCTTCTGCAGCTCTCACGTATATCTAATCTTGCCTTTAGTTTATCTTTAGTTTTCCCAGGAACATCAACAACAGTTTGAAAAATATTGTCAAAAACATTTTTCTGAATGTGCATAACATCCAAATTATCTCTAATCCGCAAAGTCTCACAATACGGGAGTTCCCAAAAAATACTTTTCTTTTTCCATCCCGAATCTCTGCTCACTCGTGTGTTATGATCTTCTGCATTATCTTCAGTTATTTTCATCAATCCCATTGTTTCGATTTGTCGTAATAGTTCGTGACCATTACGAATAGGTGGAGCACTTTCTATCACTCTTCTCCATTATCAAAATTCATTTATATTATTCCTAAAACAATGTTCCAGTGGCAAAAATTTTCTATGACAATCAAACCAACACATTTTTCTACCATTTCTAAGGTTAAATGCATCAGTACACTGCATACAATGTGGGCAAGCGCACTTTCTTTATGTGCTCCATCTTACAAATTAATTAATTAATTAATGAAATAATTTGTCGTATTTAAATAATTATGATATGAGTATACTATGAGTACATATATATATGAATACGTACCCGAAAACATAGTATATGCAAAGATATCACTAATAGCCCATATGACGGCCGCACGCATAACAAAATTTTGTTCTCGTCAAATATCATATCTAATGGACCCATTGTACCACAGACTCCTCAAATCTGATATCAACGGCTATAAGAATACATCTAATCGTTGCTTTGGACTCAAATGTGACCCCCAAATTCGACTACCATTCAAGTTCTTACCTATCTCTTAAATGGTACCCAAACTTGGAAATCAAGGTTTTGACTTGAATAATTTAAGAATAAAAGAATATAAGAGAAATCAATTATGCATATGCAATTTATAATTCCATTATAAAAGTTTCCAAGGAAAGAAATCAAATAAAAACACAATTTTACATACAACCCATCAACAATAAGTATATATATATGAATTACAAATGTTCAATACATAGGCATGACATTAGTTTCAGTTAATCTTCAGTGCACGGCCCACCTTGGTTCTTCGGTCCTTCTGGTAGCAAGATCATTATCCCACCTCCGCTGTGTCCCTCACGTCCCTGCCCACACGGCAGGTATAAAACACCAGTGAGTTGTGAAACTCAATAAGCAACACTTACCGACGTGGACAACTTCCCTAAACCTTTGGCATTCATACATATATGTATATATCTGTACATATCATCACTCAGGGTAAATGCCTCACACATGCAATCAAGCCATTTTACATTTATTCCCAACATACACATTCATGAACACACTCGCACATGGTCATAATGAGCACATATAAATAGATCTACATAGGAAAGTATGGTAACAATGAACATCTATTAACAAATTTACCATGCACATACATACAAGTATATTTCAAATCGTGTAGCTAGAGATCGACACGTTGTAAAAAGATGACTAATCGTGGTGGTCAAGGACTATGCGCTGTCTTAGCCACCACACGTAGTTCTAGTACAAACAAATGTGTTGTGGTAGTCGACTACGCGTTGTCATTACGACCACGCGTACTTAACTACTACTGCGCATCGATCACTGGTGCCCTACAAACAATCAAGCACAACTACACAATATATTCACAACATTCAATTCAAATAACCCTAGCCCTTTTTCATTCTTATGTTCAAAATAAAATTTCCTAAATTTAACATTAACCTAAACAGGCATCATCCAAATAACACGTTCAAAACCTTTGAAAACCTGCATGCTTTTTAACAATATCACTCAATATAATCACAACATTTCCACAAGCAAGTTCAATTCCATTTTAATCAAACTTCCTTAACATTATTACTCCTAAATACTCAATTCCTATCACATATTAACATCATAGCCACATTCAAATTCTAACCACACCATCATTCATCGTGAATACGTATAACGTTTAGCAATTCTTGGCATTTCAAATTCAACTCACATCAAATCAACATAATCAAGTCATCGTATGTTCTCAATTCTTATAGGTCAACATACTAAAAACAACATTTTCAAGAATCTCTGAAACTCAATTTTATTCCTGCAATTCAACTTGAGCATGTCCTTACCTATTCTTATTCCATATATTATACACATAACAAACATATACCCATCATTACACTCTCGACATAAAATCATTTATCCCACACTATCCTTACAACAAGCATACACTCATGATCAGGACAAGTAATTCAATCAATTGCCAAGTATAGCCTATACCACATCTTAAAATAATCATACTCAATAACTGCATACTTTCCATGATCACATGGCATAGTCCTATCATAAATTCATAAAGACATACCATATATAATATGATAAATGTGAATGCATGTCATATGATGAAATCCTAACCATAATCACCCGGGATCCATATTTATGCCCTATTTTGGCCTTAATTTCGCCCTGTTTTGGCCTAGCACTCTCGTACACACATTTGTGTATCGCCTTTTTCCATTGTGCCCGGTGTAGCATTTTGTCATATACTACCCGTAATATTTATGTAAAATTCTATATGACCCCCAACCCGTCACCCGTGTGCTTAGGAATTCCCCATCTCACCCCAGGTAGGTTGTTGATATATCCTCAGAGGTCGTATCTTGGAATTAAATCCACGATGTGTGACATACCCTTTAAATTATAACCACTCCCTCATTATGCTCACTAAGAGCCATTATCATTTTCTTTAAATTTTCACACTAAGAGCCCCAAATGCATGAATGTCATATGTACCTTTCATGCAACCAAATCATGCATTCATCTTGCAGTCACCAACCCAGGCATGTTATGCTTCACAATCACAAGTTGAGTATAGCCATCAATCAATTTCAAGATATCCATATACAAATAAGCAAACACTTCCATAAAGACCACTCATAAGGGTATGTGAATATCCACTCACAACTTACCTTAATCAGACAAACCAATATTAATCTCACATTCGTAAAATATATCCATTAGGCACCATTCATCTCATACTCATAAACCACATTCATATATCAAAATCCATTATATACCATTTCAATTTCATAACCATACAAGGTCATTCAAGTTCACACAAATGCATACAAGCACACATATGTTATCGATCACCATCCAAGTTTAGGACCCACTGATAGTTCATCATATCATAGAAAGATAAATTTATAATCATAACTTATAGACGCATCTCATTATATCATTTTCTTTTCCGTAAGCTAATAAGGTGCATTAATTTCTACAACATCAACTGAACATTTATTTGGAATCAACTTATCAGATCACAAAACATGCATCTTTCAAGCAATCCACATATTCGTATGAAGCAACATTTTTCACACTCATTAGTAACCAAGCAAGCATTAACACAATATCAATGTAATCGACATAACAAATCAACACAATCTTACTCATAATCACATTACATCAAAACCATTCCAATCACAACATAAACATTTAATCTATCAGATTAATTCCACATGTTCATACCACAAGCAACATACATTCAAGAAAACATACAG
>CANYCX010621541.1:0-14508 GCA_948193385.1 Breynia disticha f. nivosa
ACCTTATTTGGTTATGTTGCTTACTGAGTATATCTCACGCAATTATTTGCCTGTAACGCTCGGCAGGACACTAGAAAGATATTTTGGGATTTGCGAATAGGTGCAGCATTTGGATTTTGGAGTTTTTGCTAAAAGGAAGAACCGAGGTGCAGTGTATACTCTAGATTAGGGTTCTTTAAGTACATGACAAAGTTGTATTCATCTTTCATACATTTTGCTAGGGTTATAATTGAAAATGGATTCAGTTGGAATGTAGTTTCTTTTATAACCTAAAAACATTTGTAAAGATATTATGTTTATATGTATGAAGGTTTGTGAACTGAGTTTGAAATAGATTGAATTCTATTTTATTTTATTTTTATTTAAACTTTGATTTTCAGGTTTAAGTATTGTCTGTAGGAGGGAAGTTATACGCAGATAATATTTAAATTCGGAGGTCACAGTTTAAGCTAGAACAGCTTAGCATGTTGTTTCCAGTAACTCTCTTCCTTCCTCAATAACTTGTGAAGATCTACCTCAGCCCTTTTCAGCTCTTCCATCGACAAGTCATCATGTTTATATCTCAGGCTCTCAATTCTGCTCTTAACCTCCATGATTTTCTTCTTAATCTCCCACGTTCTCTCCTTTCCCCACGAATGGAGATTCTTCCCGCACCTATGCAATCTATCCTCAATTGCTAGACCATATCTCGATTCCCAGCTTCGACTCACCATTTCCCACACTCCTCCTCGCGGGTCCAATAATTCTCGAATCTAAAGCTACAATTCCTTGCAATTTTAACATCTAAATTTGTAAAAAAATTGACAGATGATGAGAGGATGTAGTAGCAATCTTAGTGACAATAGATTGACCAAAAAAAGAGACTCATTCATCCGAACCTAAGGCTCTATCTAGTCGTTGTTTAGTCCACCCCCTACGCCATCACTCCTTTCCCATGTGAAAGGCGGTTTGCAAAAGCCCAAATCCTTAAGGCCACACTCTAGAACTGCCCTTCTAAACCCATCCAGGAGCCACCGTGGGTGTGCCACCCTTCCTCTTTTCTTCCAGCACAACAAAATATCATTGAAGTCCTCAATCACACACCAAGGAAGATGAGAATCTCTACAGAGACTCCTCAAAAGATCCCAGGACTCCTTCCTTTTATTTCTGTTCGCCTGCCCATAGAACCCTGTAAGACGAAAAGTGGGTTCATTCCTAATTTTTATTATCGTATCAATAAAGTGGGTACCCGAGTTTAAAATGCTGACCGACTCGGGATTCTTCCAAATAAACATAAGCCCACCAGCCCTACCCTGATTATCAACTGCAAAATACCCCCATAATTAAGCTTTTGCACTAAATTAAAAATAACATCCCCATTACATAAAGTCTCAATAAGAAAAATAAAGTCGGGCTTAAAAGACTGGACTAAGTCCGTTAACATACGAATTGCACGTGGGTTGCCCAAACCACGATAATTCCAGCTTAAGCAACTCATTGTTCCCAACAGGCCTGAGTACTAGAGCCCACCGATAAATCAGCCTGAGATGCATCTTCCATGACAACATAACTTACCCCTCCCAACCCATTACTGGATTTAACTCCTTTCTTCAACTTCCCAGCACCTTCCACCATACCCACTACTTTAAGCCCAACTCTCTTCCTTTTCAGATCTAAAAAATCACTTCCTCCTCTCAGGGCGCATTACCTTTGCTCACATTAATTAATTCTATTTCTTTTTGAAGAGATCCCTCAATAGCCTTCCCAGTCGCCTTTTCTATCTCCGATGCATGGGCAGCAATCATCGTTTTCATGCATCCAACGGATACTTAGTCCACATGCTCCTTGTTATTAATAATTTTGTCCCTCTGATGTCCCACCTCCCTCTCCCCGTTCTCTTCCTCCCCTGTCAGCGGGCACTCCTTTCTCGCCACCATTAGCAGCGTCGAGCTTAACCACTTATCCCTCATATGAGCATGGGGACTTCCTCTATTATTAGCCCTTAAATCTGTGCTCCATCTCTTGGTAATCGCTCCATCTACATTCATATATGCACCCTTACAAAATTTATCACTATGACCCATCATACCACACCAAAAAAGTAAGTTGGAAGTCTCTCATATTTGAACACGACTTTGGTTGTTCTATCACCAATCTTTATGTTCACCTTAAAATGGAGGTAGTTCCTTTTAGAATCGCCTTCATGGTTCAAATCCGATTGCACGTACTTCCCCATCGAGTTTCCCAGAGCCTTCAGTACACCCTCCGACTTCCTGCCCATAGTAAGGCAATGAGTCTGCACTCATAAAGAAATCTCATTGATGATTTTCTACCTTGGATCTTCATTAGCCAATACTCTCTCCATCAGCAAAACATTGTTGTTAAAAAACCATGGTCCCCCTCTAATACTTTTCTAATGTCATCCTTATGATCAAACTGAATTAGGAATAGATTAAAGTCTAACTCTGAGTTGCTAACTCTCATTCTCGACTTCCACGCTTCTGTCATAACCCTTTTCATGAATTCAAATTTTTTTGTCTTCTCAATGAGAAAACATCCAACAGTTACCCATCTCAAGTTCAAGACTTCCTCGTTCATTCCTTCCCCTTCAATCTCGATCACATCCTCCCCCTCATCTTCTACAATCTGGATCTTTGCACACTGCGCTGCCATTTCTTCCACTTCATTGTTGCACTTATTCATCGTGGCCATGAGCAGGAGACATAGAAAGGAGACCCAAACAAATCTAACAAGATATAAAAGAAAAAACCTGACACAAAATAGGAGAACTAACTCGTCATACGAACGAGAGCCAATATTTAATATTTGGTTTGGTTCGAAACCTTCAGTTTGGTCCAAACCAACTTCCAAAACAATGTTATGTTAAGACACAGTTTAGTCTATTTTGATGGAACTCACAAAATTTAGTGCTAGATAAGAATAAAATTACTGTAGTTTTGGAATACTGAATGATTAATTATGGATTTAAATTTCAAGCTTATGCTAATAATTACATTGGGGTTTCCTTTTCAAATGCATCAAACACGAAAGATATCTAATATAAAGCTATCAATTTTTGACACAGCAAGTTTACATGATACGATATGATATGGTTTTAGGAAGGTTTGAGTTTGTTATAAACGTGTTGACCCGTTATGGCACTCTAATATTAAATGTGTTTATGTCATAATCGTATGGACATGTTTATGACATGATTAATCTGTTTAACATAAACAAGTAATCGTGTTATAAGTTGATATAACACAACTAACGACACATATCCAACCCGTTTAACAATTAATTAAAAATCTAGGAATTCCACTGTTTGTGGGAAGACGAAAGAAAGAGGCTTTTCACTGTACTAAAAACCGAATCTGGCAAAAAATCTAGACGTGGAAAAAAAGAAATCTTTCAAAGGCTAGGAAGGAAATTCTCATTCAGACGATTGTGCAGGCTCTTCTAAATTATGCCATGAGTTTGTTCCTCTTGCCGGTTGGGTTGTGAGAATAGCTTGAGAATATTCTTAACTCCTACTGGTGGTGCGACGCCAAAGCCTGAGGGGTATTAAGTGGATGGGCTGGAATCAGATGTATGCTAAGAAGTGGGATGACGAAATAGGACTCAGAAATTTCCATGACTTTAACCTTGCTATGATTGCCAAGCAATGTTGGCGATGCATTTTATTCCGAGAATGCCTTATGGCCCAGATGGTGAGATCTAAATATCTTAGAGATGATAATTAATTTTCTCAATGCTAAGGTGGGGGCATTACGCGAGCTTTATATGGAGGAGAATGGGTAAAGCGCTGAAGGTCATTAAACTTGGGTTAAAATGGAAGATTGGCAACAGTTTGTCCACCATGATTCAATCAGATCCGTGAATTCTAGGGGTGGATAACCCCTTTGTGGAATCTAGGTTGAGTGGAGGTGATGTGAACCTAAAAGTGTCTGGTTTGTTTGTTTAAGGGGAGAGGAGTTGGAATGTGGATCCCATTGGTATTTTATTTAATGAAAGGGATAAGGGATTGATTCTGGGAATTTCATTGTCATGGACTGAACGTGATGATGGCTGGGTTTGGAAGGATAACAAAAAAGGTTAATACTCAGTTAGAAGTGGATATTGGCTAGTACGTGATAGCTGAGGGGAGGTTTGAGCAAAGATGCTTAGGTTTTTAGAAGAGGATATGGAATATTAATGTCACGAACTAAGAATTAAATTAGGGATAGGAAGATTGAAGAATCAACAAGGTGGAAAAGAAAGAGTGAGAGGGAAAGCAGAATTTTGATTATACTTGTTCAATGTCTCTCTTACAATCCTTCTCTCTTTTTGTAGAGCTGGTTTAGTCCCATTACAAACATCTTTCCACAATATCAGCCATAATATCAGAATGTTGTAACCACTATATGCATAAAAAATAAAGACATAAAGGAAAAGTAAAGGCAAAAATAGAATTGGCTTTCCAGCTAATTTCCCACATACTCGGCCCATGACATTCCTTCCTCCTTAAACAATTCTTGTCTCAAGTATTGGTGTGAAAGTCAAAATTAGGATATTGAGCCCTACTTTCAGCTGCATCTTCCCAACTTGCTTCCTCTACCCCCGAGTCTTTCCACCAAATTAGCCACTCCATCGCTGCTTTCTTCTTTTTCTTAACCATCCTTCTGTCAAGAATGGCTCTAGGTTCTGTCTTCCCCTTCATCTTTTCCATAGGTGTAGGTACCCTAAGTTCAGCAAGCACACCTTCTCCCACCCTTTTCTTGAGTTGCGATACATGAAACACAGGGTGAGCCAAGCTTCCTTCTGGTAACCCTAATTTGTAGGCTACCTTTCCGATCCGTGCTACAATTGGAAATAGTCCATAGAACTTAGGGCTTAACTTGTTGTTCTCTCGCCTTTCAATTGAATTCTAACGAAAAGGCTGTAATTTAAGGAAAACCAAGTCACCCACAGCGAATTCCCTCTCACTTCGCTTCATATCCGTGAAATACTTCATCCTCGCTTGTGCTTTACCCACTTGATTCCACAATTGTCTAACCAGAGCCTCTTTTTCTTGTAGGAAAGCAACCACTGAAACAGCCTTGGGTTCCTGATCGAGGGTCGCTGTATAAGAAGGGGGTTTAAAATGGTATAACGCCTTAAAAGGTGACATGCCCAGAGATGTGTGCAAATTGGTGTTATACCACCATTCGACAACGTAAAGCCATTATGCCCATTTTCTTGGATTGTTGTGGGTCATGCATCGTAGATAAGATTCTATGCATTGGTTGACGTATTCTATCTGGCCATCCGTTTGAGGATGATAAGATGAACTCATTTTAAGTGTGGTTCCCAGTAGAGTAAACAACTCCTGCCACACTTGGCTTGTAAAAACTGCTTCTCGATCTGAAATTATGGCTTTAGGCATTCGTGAAGCTTGTAAACATTAGCCATATAGGTCTTGGCCACTGTCAATGTTGTGTAAGGATGAGAGATAGCCATGAAATGCCCATATTTGGTGAACCTATCTACCACAACCATTATAACTTCCTTTCCCTTAGAGAGAGGCAAACCCTCTATAAAATCCATGCTCACACTTTTCCAAGCCCCCTCTGGGATCTATAATGGTCCCAGTAACCCTGGGTAATGCACATTCTTGTGCTTACACCTCTAGCAAATTTCACATTGTTGTACGAACCTTTTAACCTCCTTCTTCAATCCTGGCCATGAAACTGTTGTTTGACCCTATAATACGTGGCTTGATATCCGGAATACCCCCTAAGGATGATGCATGCATCTACTGGAGTATCTGTTGCCTTAAATTTCCAATCTTTCCCACAACCAACCTGCCCTTGTATCGCAAGATGCCATCTCTTACTTTGAAATACGGTCGCAACTCAGCGCTCTGATGCACTTTCAACAACTCTTTCCCAAATTCCTCATCTCCCTCACAACTCTTCCTAATCTCCGTAATCCATTAGGGCTCTTTTATAGTAATAGCGCCACATTCTACAGACCCTTTTTCGTCTTCAAACTTTCTTGACAAGGCATCAACAACTTTGTTTTCTCTGCCCTTCCTGTAAACGATATGATAATTCAGCCCTAGGAGCTTGGTAAGCCCTCTCTTTTGTAACTGAGAACTCAAGTGTTGCTATAATAGGTACTTCAGACTGAAATGATCAGTTTTGATAATGAAAGTAGCAGCTTCTAGGTAATGCCTCCATTTATCAATTGCCCCCAATATTGCCAGTAATTCCTTTTCGTAAGTAGACAACCCTTTATTCTTATGACATAAAGCTTTGCTCATGTAGGCTATTGGACAACCCTTCTACGCCAAAACATCCCCTATACCCCCATATGATGCATCTGTCTCCAATTCAAAGGGCAGAGAAAAATTTGGTAGAGCCAAAACAGGAGCCCCACACAAGGCTTTTTTGAGTTGCTGAAAAGCCAAAGAAGCCGAGTCATTCCATTTGAATGCCTCCTTCTTTAATAAATTTGTTAGTGGCTTGCTTATAAGACCATATCCTTGGATAAACTTCCTGTTATACCCCGTGAGGCCTAGGAATCCCCTCAACTTCTTCAACGTTCTTGGTTCGGGCGATTTAGCTACTGTAGTAATTTTCTGTGGATTCGTAGCTACTCCTTCACCTGATATCACAAGCCCCAAATATTCTACTTGGGTGACCCCAAAGTAATACTTAGTCTCCTTAGCAAACAACTGATGTCTCCTAAGGATTCCCAAAATAATCCACAAATAACTCAGATGTTCTTCCAAATTTACACTATAAACTAATATATCATCAAAAAATACCAAGATAAACTTGCATAAATAATCCACAAAAATCTTATTCATTAGGGCTTGAAAGGTGGCAGGGGCATTGGTCAGCCCAAACAACATTACCTTAAACTCGTAATGACCTTGGTGGGTACAGAAGGCTGTCTTGTGGATATCCTCCTCTGCCATTCAGATCTGGTGATATCCAGACCGTAAATCCAGCTTAGAGAACACTTTAGCCCCTCCCAATTTATCCATTAAATCCTCTACCAAAGGAATAGGAAACTTATCCTTGATAATGATATCGTTTAGCCCTCGGTAGTCAATACAAAACCTCCACGTTCCATCCTTCATTTTAACAAACAATACTGGACTAGAGAAAGGGCTATGGCTAGGCTGGATTATAGTAGCCTCAAGCATTTCCTTCACCATCTTTTCTACGGCTGTCTTCTGAAAATAAGGGTACTGATAGGGCCTAATGTTAATGGGTTTAACATTCGACTTAACTGGAATTTTGTGGTCATAATCCCTGGCTGGAGGCAGCCCTATTGGTTTGGCAAATACATCCCAAAACTCCTCTAATAGTTGTTTGATTTCCCTCTGACATTTAGCTTGTTGCTGTGCTTCTTGGACCATAACAAACAAATGTCCCGTCACTCCTTGCAATCCTTGCTTCAGCAGCTTATGTACCCTTTTTCCTTGCAAAACTCTGAACATCAAATCTCCCTTATCAGCCTTTAGGATGATTTCTTTTCCCCGGTCATGTATTATGACCTCTCTATTCTTCAAATCAAACTGTATGGGGTTAAACCGCTCCATCCAATCCAAACCCAATACAATGTCACAACCCCCAAGAGGTAAAACCTTTAGGTCTGCTTGAAACTCATTCCTTTGCATAATCCAGGAGAACCCAACACATTTTGCATCAATTCTCATATTTTCACCATTAGCCATAGTAACTGTTACTATAGCAGTAGTCATTGTTGGTACCCTTAATCCATTTACTAAAAACTCATCAATGAAGCTGTGAGTACTGCCACTATCAATTAAGATACTCACCATCTTCTTGCCTACCACCCCTTTGATTTTGAAAGTACTAGGCCCCGACTTCCCACTTAATGCATGTAAAGAGACTCCACTACTCTCCTCCCTTACGTACTCTGCCTTGTCCTGGATCTCCATTTGTTCTTCCTCTAATTCCTGTATTTCATCATGTTCTAATTCATCTAACAACATATGCAGTCGCTGTTTAAGACTGCATTGGTGCCCGGGAACATACTTGTCGCTACAGCGCCAGCATTTCTCTGGTTCACACCTTATGCCCCCTCGGTTTTGGTTAAATTTTTATGGTGTATAAGGTAGGCTTGGTTTGGATGTATGTGGTTGGTTTTACGGTGTATAGGATAAACTTGGTTTGGATGTGTTTGGATGGTTTTGATATAAGTGTTTGGTAATATGGAAAGTGTTGGTGGGATTCAATTTAGAGTGTTGATGGCTATTTGTGGAAATGGTTTTATGCAGGGTTTCATTTAGCTTAGCTTGCTCATAAGCTTCGCTCAGGTCAGCAGGTTGAACCTCTTTACTGCCACACACAAATCTTCCCTTAGGCCTCTAACAAATACCTTCACTAGGTATGATTCCGTAAAACCCAGATTAATCCTTTTAACCATGGATTTGAGATTCTCAAACCTCTCTAAATACTCAACCACAGTCGTAGTTTATTTGATCCGGTGAAACTCCTCCATGACTTGCATTTCCTCCTCCTCTCCAAACCTCTTACAAAGAGTTGTAACAAACTCCTCCCAGGCTATCTTGGGCTTATTCTCCTTCCACTCTTGGAACCAAACATCAAGTTTGTTATCCAAGAACATAGCAGTTGTTTCCACTTATATCTCTTCCTGGACTTGATAGATTTGAAAGATCTTAGTACATCTTCTTATCCAAGCCCTAGGGTTATTCCCATCAAATATAGGAAAATCTAACCGTGGCCAGTTCTAGTTTTGGGTTTGGATGACAGGTAGGAAAGGTTGGTCAGTGTAGGTGTGGCTTTGGTTTTGGGTTATAGATTTAGTGTTGGCTGTGATTATGTTTGGAGTGGATAGGTCGATAGGTGTAGGTAGGATGCCCTTTTCCTTGTCATTCTTGGAAGTAGAGGTACTACCATAAGTGGAATTTTGTTGTGTTTGGATTGTTTTCATCATCTCCATCATTACTGCATCATTTTCTTAATATCTGCATTTTTCTGTTGGGCTACCTCTAACTTGGCAGGTAGATCCTCTAGGACAGAGAGCTTACTCTCTAATTTTTTGACTTGCTCATCCAGATTCTTCAAACGGGTTTCTTCAGCCATGATGATCAATTAATACGGAATGATTGCTCTGATACCAGATGTCACGAACTAAGAATTAAAATAGGGATAGGAATATTGAAGAATCAACAAGGTGGAAAAGAAAGAGTGAGAGGGAAAGCAGAATTTTGATTATGTTTGTTGAATGCCTCTCTTACAATCCTCCTCTCTTTTTGTAGAGTGGTTTGGTCCCATTACAAACATCTTTCCATAATATCAACCACAATATCAGAATGTTGTAACCACTATATGCATAAAAAATAAAGACATATAGGAAAAGTAAAGGCAAAAATAGAATTGACTTTCCAGTTAATTTCCCACATACTCAGCTATGACATTAATGCCCCTAAAGATGATTCAATTTGCTTGGAGTGTTATCTCAGGCTACATGCCTATGCGGGACAAATTGGCTTACTGTCGGGTCAGGCTGGATTCTATTGTTTGTCCGATTTGTGGCTGCGAATGGGAGTCTTCCCTGCATCTTCTTGTTAATTGCAGCTTTGTGGTGAATGTGTGGTAGCTAGCAGGCTTTTGCTCTATAGTGGGAGAGGTCATGGACCTGAATTTATGGTTTAAAGGGATTATTGACAATACTGATCGGAATAATGGGGCATTGGTGATTGATGTGCGTTGGACTCTTTGGGTTAATAGGAAAAATGTCATTTGGAAAGGGACGTTTTCTTCTGCCCGTGCGATACTTAATATGGGTCTTAACATCCTTGGGTATTGGGTTAAAGCTCGTAAGTTGGAGATCGAGACCGGCAGATGTTGCCAACTCGTTGGTATGCGGTTGTGTTGGAGCTATCCGAATGAGGGTGGCCTTAAGATTAATGTTGATGCTGCTTACGTCAAAGGTTGGGGACTTACTAGTTTGGTTTGTCGCAAGAAGATGGGAGAATTTGTGGGGATGATGCGGAAGTTCATGGGGTGTACCGATGCTCATGTCTTGGAAGTTATGGCCATTAGGGAAGCGTTGGGATGGATTAAAACAAGAAGACTGAGCAGTGTGGTTGGTGAGACTGACTGTGCTATGGTGACATTTGCGATTAATGATGAGGTCCAGTTAAATTCTTGTATTGGTGGTTTAATAACTAGCTGTATCTCCTTAATTAAAAATCTTGTTGATGTCAGAGTTGTATTTATAAGGGCAAAATGTGAACATGGCTGCCCATCGGCTAGTTTGTGTAGCATGTTCTTTCCTAAATCGCCAGTGTTGGGATCGTTTCCCACCTGATTGTATTGTGCAAGCCTTATCGATTGATTTAATCAATTAAAGAATCATGCTTGTTTTGGTTAAAAGAAAAAAATTAATTAAAAATTTAAAAAGAACAGTAATCCTAATTCTAACTTCCAACATAAGACACTTTAGCCGCACCTCATTTCTTAGCTCTTACAAACTCCATCCTAACTCATTTTAGTGACCAATGTGCTCTTCTTTTCACAACTTCATTTCTCATTTCCCACAAAACTGAGAAGGTTGTTGGAGTTAAGAAAAGAGGTATGTTTATTTGAATTTAGGTTATTTGATGGTAGGTACTTGTTTTGCTATACCAGGTACTTGGCTTATGTTGTGGTAAAGCTCTCTTTAGTAGTTGTTATGTAACCGGAAGCTTCTAATTTGACAGTCGATGCTTAACCTCAATTGTGCGAACGTTGTCAACCGTTGAACTGAGCTTATCTCATTTGACTTGAGATCTCTCCTCAATTCATCAACTTTTTTTTCTAATTCAAAAGACTATTTGATTCTTACCCTCCGTTTGTTTGGCAGAAATTGATTTTCTGTGAAAAATATTTTCTATGTTTTAGAATCTTATTTTCCAAAATTATTTTTTCTAGTATTTCATACTCAAATATTTTAAAATATAAAAAAATATAATTTTATATTTTAGATAGGAGAAATATTTTCTTTAAAAATATATTAAAAATAATAATTATTTTTTATTGATTTTAAATTATCATTTTGTTAACTTATTTTCCGTTAGTAACAAACATTGAAAAATGAATTCCTCCAAACAAACGGAGGCTTAGAATAAAATAAATGGGTTAACAATGTCAAATTGTAATCTATTAAAAACTTAATCGTATTAAATGTATCGTGTCGATACGCTTAATAAACAAGCTGTGTTCATGTTTAAAAATTTGACATATTTAATAAACATGTATGTGTTTGTGTCATGTGTAATCGTGTCAACGAAGTATATTGACATAACACAAATAAGACAAAAGGTCTAATCTTACATGTTTCCTCACCCTTCCATTTATGATGTGCATAACATCCTTACATAATAATTTCTGTGTCGCATGGAGATTACGCTCACCTCACCAATGAAATGACTATTATAATTATTCCCTCCGTTTTTAACTGTAAATTTACGAATGAATATATAAATTAAAAAATATTTTTAGTAAGTCAAAAAAATATATTATTTCTGTTTGATTTTAAGATAAACAATAACAGAGTTAATAAGTAATTCTAATTAAAATTTAAATAAGAGTATTTTAAAAAAAATGAAATACGAATACAAAACTACAGTTATTTTAAAACAAAAATTTAAGACTAAAACTACAGTTAAAAAGAAATAGAGGGAGTAGCTAGCTTCGAATAAAGCAAATAAAATTAATGTCCCATTATGCAAATTACAAATTTATTTTTATTATAATTTTATTTGTTGTAAAAATTTATTTTTTTTAAAAAAATTTCTTAACTTTTTATCATTTAATATCAAAGAAAAATAAATTAATAAAAATATAATTTAAAAATTAATGAAAAATAACTATTATTTTTAACATATTTTTTTATAAAATATTTTCCAATCTAAATATAAAATTATATTTTTATTATATTTTTAAATAGAATGTAAAATACAAAAAAAAATATAATTTAAAAAAGATTCAAAATTTTAATTGTTGTAAAAGGTATTTTTTTAAAGAAATTATTTTTCATATGACAAACGAACCTATTATTTCTTTTACTCTATGATTTGATATGAATTCGAAAAGTTATCCAGCCCAATAACATGTCAAAGTCCAGTTCAAAGACAACAATTCAAGCCCATTTTAAAAGATCCAACATAAGAGATATTCCGAGATAAGATCTGATACATCTGTTGATATAAATCAGATATAAATTTTGAATATCAAACTTTGAATATCAAATATGAATACGTTCAATTTTCAAAGAAATGTTTAAACGTCTCATCTGATATCTCCACAACTCTATAAATAAAGCTCTAGAGATAAAAAAAATACGTTCTATCAATCCACAAAAAATATTGAAACTCTGTCAAACTGCTGACTTAAGCATCGAAGAGTTCTTGTGGGTAAAAACCCACGCTCTTCTCAGTTTTACAGGTAATCAAGTTTATTGACACATGTTTTGTAGAAAATAAAGGTTCTTGACGAAGGTTTTTTGTCCATTTGACTCTTTGCTGACTAAAGAGAACAACAATTGGCGCCGCCTGTGGGGAACGAGTAAGAAGCCATCAATTTTCTGTAAAATCAAATAGGTGAACACATTAAAGAAGGAGATATTTTGAGACAAGCAGATCCACCTACTAGAGGCGAGGCCTCAGGTACTGCTAGGCAGATCATTCCTCTTAGAGAATATGAGAAACTCCAAAAGGAGAATGAAGACACGAATTAGACCATTCCTCTTAGAGAATATGAGAAACTCAAGAAGGAGAATGAAGACACGAATTAGAGACTCTAAGAGTTAACTGATTTTGTTCAATAAGTATTCCAGGGATCACTTTCCCATCACCTTCAAGGGGGAGCACGAAACAAAGAGCATTTCAATCAACCAAAAATGCCTCAAGAAAGTCGCCTCTAAAATTCACTTCCCCTCATCTTAGAGCGTCAAGAGACACATCTTCTGCAAGAAAGAGATGAAGTTCCAAGAGGAGGAAAGGAAGCAGAAAAGATAAAAGTCAAAGATGTGGCTGAAAGCTTCAAGGGAAACCCTAAAGCTCTAATAAAGACTTGTTAAGAGTCAACATTTAGTGGTATAGAGAAAGCTGACATCGAAAAGATGATCGAAGAAGTTCTACAACAGAAAAAGATAGTTGTAGTGGAAGAACATCAACAAAGCACTAAATTTCCTTTTACTAAGGAAATCCTACAAACACCTCTTCCTCAAAGGTTCAAAATGCCTCAATTACCTAGCTTCACAGGAAAAGAGAATCCTCAGGAGCACATGCAAATGTATAAGGCAATTGTGCTTTTACACGGATGGGAAGATGTAATAATGTGTAGAGCCTTCCCAATTTGCTTTTTACAAACTCTTTTTTATAAAACATATCCAATTTGCTAAACACGTGCTCGAATCCTCCTCGTAGGAATCTTGTTGCACTTGCACATCATTAAAACAACCAAAGGGGTGAGTATAAAGATATACTTAGGAAGTGCTAAATAGATTGTTGTTAAAATGAAGAGCAGGGAAAACTCAGTCAACACGGGTGCTCGATAAACACAAGGACGTGTTCATCTCTGGTTTCCCAGTCGACACGTCCTGTCAACCTTAACACAAACCATGCTCTATCATATCATTACCATGAAACACAATCGTGCCTCCTTGAGCACAAGGACGTGCTCGTAAACTATTCCAAATTATCCAGACAGCACGAAGCGTGCTGATCAGCACGATGACGTGCTGAGCTACGGGCTTTACCATTCCAATTATGTTTTCTCATTCTTTGAGTATTAGTTATGTGCTTTAAGTCATATACCCTCTAGGTATATCATACATGTCAAATGTACACTCAAATCAGAATACAAAACTCAACTAAGAGTAAAATCATCGCAAAGCACAATCATACTCATATAAGAACCACATACCAAGCATAAAGCTCAATCAACACATCTCATGTCAATCATATCTCCAGTATAATATGTGAGATTCAAAATTAAAACCAATATTTTCTAAATACTCAAAACCACCTCCGATTTTAATTTCAAATCTCAAAATATAAAACATTTATTCAAAACCTTCCAAACAATTGTAATATAAACATGGATATGTAAAAGTGTTATCAAATAATAAATGTAAAATATAAAAATAAATACATTTCTTTTAAATATCTTTTCAGAACAATCAATGTTTGTGAAGTACGTGCTCAAATCCTCCTCGCGGCA
Source organism: Breynia disticha f. nivosa (assembly GCA_948193385.1). Lineage (NCBI taxonomy): Eukaryota > Viridiplantae > Streptophyta > Magnoliopsida > Malpighiales > Phyllanthaceae > Breynia > Breynia disticha. Next base: position 14,211 of record CANYCX010621541.1, read on the forward strand.
AATCCTGCTATACCTGCACAATCATTTAAACAAACAAAAGGGGTGAGTATAAAGATATACTCAGTAAGTGTAAACCTAATTTAAGTTTAAATGAAGTGCATGGGTCCAGTTAGTACAGGTGTGCTGATGAACACGAGGACGCGTTCATACCTTCATCCCCAATAATCAATTACTATATTGAACTTCAAGTTCATTTATATTAAGATTCTATTTTCAACACGATGACGTGCTAATCAGTACAAGGATGTACAATCAAATAAACAAATAGACTCACACAAGAGTCATAATCATACCAAAG
>CANYCX010621690.1:0-16776 GCA_948193385.1 Breynia disticha f. nivosa
TCTAAATTCTATAGTATTCCTCATTTAAATCTTGTTAATTTACATTTATATATTCTTAATCACTTGATCCTCACATTTTCTCATATTTATCCTTCCTTCCAAAATTAACACCAATATCTTAACATAATAGCTGTGTAAACATCATCTCGTGTCCTTCCACAATCATACTTCCCTATTTTAAAACAATAATTTCCTTCTGTTTAACATCTATACATCCATACTTCTGACATATACTTTCTTTTGAATTTCCTCAAGTAGCATTCCAGATAAATACTGGAGAAAATTTTCTACTATATAAAACTTATTTTTAACCATTGTTACATATCAGCATACAATAAGAATATTATGAAATCCAACTTGTCTTCTGATGCTATCTGCATCATATCACAAAATCCTTTTCTTCTTTCTAGTTAAGTTCAGCTACTGCTCAATCTATTCTCATAAAATTCTTTTGTACTCAATTTCCTTTAATTTTGTCAGATTCTTAAATTTGATCTTTAGTAAACTCTTTAAGGATTTTTTCATATACACTAATTATTATCACTGTATATATAATGAATCGTAAAATTCATGATGTAAGAAATCACCTATTCCTTTTCCTGTAGCATAGGGATGCGCTGCTTCCTCTTTCTCCAGTAACTATTATAACTGAGTCATATTATTCTATGAATATACACATATCACACAGTGTACACAATCACACATATATTTACTATCCAGGGATCATATCCCTGCTCTGATACCAAAATAAAACATCATATATTTATTACGTATTTAATCATGTATTAACCATTATATTACTTAAAATGCAGAATATTTAAAAACTTTTTCCTGTAATAAAAATTTTATCAAAAACATATGTCACGTATACGTATAAAAGTATACAACCCGGCCTATAGCTTGGTATAGAACATAGATTGTGTTAGTGTAATAAGTCCCATGGGCGCAGCCTCTTATTATACTACCATGTTCCTGTTCATCTGCAATACAATATTCATGTTTTTTAGGCATTATTTTGCCTGCATATGCTTTATCCCATTATATCAACTTAATATCAAGTTGGAATAAGCCTCATTTCAATATAACAGTTATATCATAACTTCTTCCAATCATACCATTATAATACACAATATCATACAAATGTCTATCTGTACATATCTATATAAATATATAAAAATTTGACTACAAAGAGTGGAAGTGCTGAGGAGCAGCAGCTGACCCATTGGCTAACTTATCTTCTATGAACCTCTGTTCTTTTCCTTTTCATAAAACACATATATCATAGTTGTGTGAGTTGCGAGCTTAGTGAGTAATCATCTATGATTAATTATCATTTTGTTAATATTAACTCTATGGATTGAAATTGATGTTAATATTCTTATTTTTATTTCAATTCTAAATGATGTATTCGTATTCTGTATTCTTTTCTTATTCCTATATCAGATAATCTGATTATTTACTTGTAATTCATTTAAAATATATAAACGTAATCATATAAGTCATTCGAAATGCATTTCCTGTAATCACATAAATCATATATGATAACTTTGTATGATAACTCAGCATGCAATGTAAAATGCCCTGTAACTGTATAGTGTACAATCTCCCGTCTCCACTCCTGTCTAGAATGATCGATCATATATCACCAATACAATCACCTCACCAATACCATATCATATCAACGTATAATTGTATATCGCATCAAGCAATTGTATAAGATAACATAATGTACCTATTTGCATTTTTGTTTCGGATGTACTTGTTCATAATTCGAATGGCTATATGTATACATTCTTATATTCCATATTTTCTCTCTTTCTTTCATTTTGTATTTTTGTTCGATCATTCAATAGTATATTCATATATAAAGTAATTAATCTTATTTGTTGGTATACAATCATAAATATATATATCAATAATACTGTTTCTGTAAATATAAAGTCACGAATGATCATGAATTTCCTATCCTATCAATAACTCTATTTTCCTTTTAAACATATATTCTGTATTTATTATGTTTGATTTCTTCTTTATAATTACTTTCAGACTTATCTTAACTCTATTGTCACATGGTCATTTCCTAGGGTTTCACCCATAATCACATTTATCCTATCAAACATTTTAATCATCCAAATGCATATGCTGACAATTTCTCTGTGCTGGTAAATTTATCTTTTCTTGTTTAGTATGAATGCATCATTTCAACTAAATAAGTCAATCATCATAACAAACACTTCGATTATTATCCTTACTGCACTTCTCAACAATAGTTTCTCGCACGCTAGCAATTCTAACAATTTATATATTATTCATTCTTCAAACTAATCACTCAATCAACATAGTAGATCCGTTAATTATATTTTTCGTTAGGCGATCACACATATAACCTTATTTAAGTGAGTCTGGATTACTCACTTGTTTTTCTGTATTTTTTGGAGCTTCAATCATTTTTTATCCTGCTTATATTACTCTGATTAACTTCCTATATAACCATATACAAGATTCTCCAAAAAAAAACAATCCAATAATATATTCATACTCTAAATCCAATATTTTTTTTCTTACCATTTTCTCTGTGGATTTCTTGTATCGACTATACCAATCGATACCTTACTTGCTCCTGCGACTGAATAAGTGTTTTTAACTTAATTTCTAGCTTGTTTCCTTAAATCTCTCTTTCTTTCTCTCCTCTCTTACCTCTGTTTCTCTCCACTCTCTCTCTCTCACGCTTATTTCTCAACATCTGAACTCCTACTTGTTTTCCTTTTTATAAACGAAACTTGAGCCCTTTTATGCTTCAATTTCTCAGATTCTCACAATTCTGCCACTTTTTATAGACTACACGTGGTAGTCATTGGAGTACACATTGTGGCTGTCCACAACTTGTTCTCTCCTTTGAAATACATGTTGTGGGTGCCCACAATAGGTTCTCTCTTTGATTACACGTTGTGGCTGCCCACAACGTGTACTTTTGCCTTCCTAATTCCTTTAATTCTTCTGACACTTTCTTCTTTAATATTTGCTTGAAATCAACCTTCTGTCAACTTATATTTAACCTTTCATTTTCTTTAATTTATTAATTAAATTATCAATTTCATTATTCATTTTAGTCTTTTAGTTAATTATAGGGTTTTAGGATGAGGATGTTACAATATCAACCCCTTATACTCTTTTTTCTTCCTGTAACTTTATTCTTTTCTGTTTAATTGAATTCAACCTTGTATCAACCCAGAAAAAACCTCTTATTAATTTAAGGATGGGAATGTTATATGTCATCCTAAACAATCATCACAAAGAGAGAGAGAGCAATGAATCCCTAGGATATAATACAAATGTCAAGTGTTCCTTATCATTATGAGTTTCATAGTTCAGTATACCCACACTATTACCCAATACATCCATAATATTATGACCTAGCATATCAATAGTATTATAACCCAGTATGCTCATAAAACTATCTAGTAGGCAGAGAACAACAAGTGAACCTATACAAGACCAAATTTAAGAACTTTGAAGAATTAAAAAATGTGGGAGCAAAAAAATTTTGTGGGAACAATAGATCTAGTGGTAGATGAAACTTGACTAAAAAGAACAAAAAGGGTTTATATACTTGAAGTGTATACTGATGTAACACAAAAAAGATGAATACATGTAGGAGAATCTTGAAAACTTGGAAAAAGAACTAACCCTACTTTAATTTACAGAGATACTACATGATCTTGATCTCAATTTACTTCATCTTAGATGTCTTATGAAAAAGGAGTGAGATGAGGCTACAGTTGAGGAGGACAGAGTAGTACACTTTTACCTCCAGGATATACTAAGCCAATTTGTTTGACCTGTCAGAGGAGGCATACTGGAAAGTGTAAAGCCTTGATTGGGGGACGTTATTTCTATGGTGAATTAGGACAATTCTTTAAGGATTGTCTGAATCAAATAAATGTAATGAATGTCAATAGAAATGTACTGGAACCACTGTTAATACAATAACATACTAGATCAGTTACATCCCCAACCAATGTTAGTCAAGGCAACGACCAAGAAGTAGGATTATGATCTAACAAAAACAGAGGATTTTTGGAACCCAATCATAGCAAAATGTTAGATGATATTACTGTTAAGTTAGATTGTTAATTATACACTCAAAGATTTATATTTTACATATACACTTATTATGTTTAGAATAATCAAAATAATATACATATTGGAAGTACAATACGTGAGTTATTAACTCAAAGCCTGGAAGTTCATACTCCTTTAGGTAAAATCATATGGATGTACACAATATATAAAAATTGTGCAATAAAGATAAAAAATGTAGAGTTGATAGTAGATCTAATCTTGTTGGATTTAAATGAATACAATATTATATTAGGAATGGATTGGCTAGTCTAACATTGTACTAAAGTAGATTGTTTTGCGAAAAAGTAATCATTGAACTAGAAGAATAAAGAAAAGCGATATTTTGCAGAGAAAGAAAAATTAGTGTTTAGTAGTTTAATGTCAACTATGTAAGCCTTCAAGATGCTTCAAAAAGGATGTGAAGTTTATTTGGCACACATGGTTGATAGAACAACATATGAAAATGTAAAAAGGAGTACCAATAGTTGAATAATACACAGATGTATTTCCAGAAGATCATTAGGATTACCATGACAAAAAAATAGATTTCACTATTGAGATAATTTTTGGTACAACACCTATATCAATATAACCATATATAATGGCACCAGCTGAATTGTAGGAATTGAAGAAGCAGTTGCAAGAGTTACATGATAGAGGGTTTATATGGCTGAGTGTTTTGCCCTAGAAAGCACCAGTGTTATTTGTGAAGACGAAAGATAGAACCCTCAAGTTATGCATTCATTATATAAAATAAAATCAAGTAACAGTGAAGAATAAATATTTGTTACCTCAGATTGATGATCTACTAGATCAGTTATAGGGTGCTACTATATTTTCAAAGATTGACCTATGATTTGGATACAATCAATTAAAGATAACACATGATGATATTCTGAAGACTACTTTCTGAACCAAATATGGTCATTTCAAGTTTTGAGTCATACCTTTGGTTTGACTAATGCTCCTACAACATTCATGGAATTGATGAATAAGATATTCTAATCTTTCCTCAATTAGTTTACAATTGTTTTTATCGATGATATACTGATATATTCGAAGAACAAGGAAAGGAAAGAACATTTGTGATAGCATTGTAGATATTAAGAGAGAAATAGTCATATGCAAAACTTAGCAAATGTAAGTTTTGGTTACATCATGTAGTCATTTTAAGACACGTGATATCTGGATAAGGAATATCAGTAGATTCTAAAAAGATTGAAGCAGTGTTAAATTGGAAATAAACAGTTACAAAAGTACATAGTTTCCTTAAAATATATGGATATTACAGAAGATTTGTTAAGGGATTTTTTTATCATAGAAGCTTCGCTGACCAGACTACTCAAAAAGAAAGTATTTATTCAGTGGAATGAACAATGTCATCAAAATTTTGACCAATTAAAACACAAATTGACTACAGTTTTAGTTCATACAATATCTACAAATATAGGAGGATTTATGATATATAGTGATGCTTATTATTAAGGACTGAGGTGTGTACTCATGCAACATGGAAAGGTTGTTGCATATTAGGTTGAGTTTCATGTTGATAATTATCATTTATATATGTTTGATCTTGAGTTTATGCTATATAATATGAGATATATGTTTGATTGATTCCATGTTGACATTTGATAGATATACAAATATACAGCAAATGCACACAGGTCATGCCCAACAACATCAGAATCGTGTTGCAGTTGAACAGGGAATGTGATAGTACAATATAAGGCTGTGCCCATTGGATGTGTTACACTAACACGTGTCATGTTCCAAACAATGCCACAAGTTGTGTTGTATACTATTATATGTTAAAATGATTTATAATTAATAAATAATCAGTACATAAATAATAAGAATAGTAGAAAAATATTATATAAACACGTTTTAAAATATTCAGTATTATACGTTAATTAATATGTTAATTACATTATTATTTGATTAATTAGTTTAGGTTGTTATAGTAACATCTAAACATTCCTAGTTGATCATTGACAATGAGAATTGCAATGAACTAAAACTAGTATGTTGATCTGTAAAATGATTAGGTTTAACTAATCATGGAGTATAGATCACTTATATACATTAATGAAGATGTGTTGGATTGATCCACTTGAATGAAAATGTTGCATTATTTGAAAGTCCTAAACATTTTCATAAAGTAGTGCTTATATTGGAATCCTTAGACCTGAAGTCTTTATGAGTCTTTCATGGATTCTGGTACATTTTAACATATGCCAAATCTAACTTGTAACTAGGCTGCAAATAGGGTATGATTGGGTATACCATGTTTCATGCTAAAGTTGTAATGCCTCAAAAATTATGACACAAATATTCAAAAATATGTCATCCAGACAGTGTCGAATGGCCTGGGAAATGGCCTGCCAAAACGGTTCCCTAAACCATTTTGATACGGACAAAGTTTTAATTTTGCGCTGATAGAAAGGCAAAACAGGCAGGCAAATGGTTTGGGAAAACCATTTGGCAAACCATTTTGATCTGTTAGGTTTTAAAAATAGATTCGCATGAACATTTGGGAAAAGAACCAAAAACCTTAAAGAATAGCCACCTGACTTCCTCTCCATACCACCTTGAAAACTATTTTTCCTAGACTCTAAAACTACTAGATCTAACCCTAAAAACCTTAGATCTAGTAGATCTTGACTTAAGGAAGGGGTTACTTAGTGATTCTTTCGAAGGAGCAAGGTAAGCTTTAACTTTACACTTAATTCTTATAGGATTTTGAGGCTAGGTTTAGGAAAGTGTGAGTATTTGGGTGAGTTATGGTCAATGGAAAAAATATGGGTGGATTAGGAACTAAATGCCAAGAGTTAGAAGAGATTGAGATTTTAGGGTTTTGGGGAAAATTGGGGGTTTTTCTTAAATATGAATAAGAATGTGAAATTGAACCTAAATTGTGTTTAATGTTGAAAATATGGTTAAAAATGTATAGGAAATGTTGTTCGAGATCTGGGTCGAAGTTGAGCCAAGAATCGACTTTGCAGGATTTGAGGTAAGTGCGTCAAATCACACTTACCTTGGTATGTCTTGCATTTGTATGGTTAAGTATGCTTGATTAAATATTCATTGTTTTGAATGTTGAGATTGTGTTAAATGGATTATGTACAAGAGTGCAAGTAATTGGTATGTATGAAATGATGATGAATCGGTTGTGAGTGCATGATGTGTTTATGGAGATTATACTTGTATTGTGTGTATTATTGGTTTTGGATGAAAATGAATGATGTGATGATATGACAAGAATTGATTAATGATGAGTTTGATGGATTGATGAGTATGATACTTCGTGTGTTATGAATTGATGAGGATGATTGATATTATGTTTCATGGATGAAATGTGATTTAATATAAATGAGTAATATGACCATTTTGGAATGATGCATATTGCATGAATGGTATGAAAATGGTTGTAACTTCATCCATGATATAATGACATTGCACAAGCATGGTGTGACATGTTCATGGTGAGAAAAAGATAAAAAAGGGGAGTTGCCCAATTATGTGAAAGAGCGAGAGCTCTACGGTATTGATAAAAAGAGAGTTGACCAAAGAATAAAAGAGCGAGGGCTCTATGAATATTGATAAAAAGGGGAGTTGCCCAAAATTGAAGAGAGAGATCTCTTGAAGGAAATAAAAAGAAAGCGAGAGCTCTCCGGCCAAAAAGATAATTACTGTTACCTGGGTCATCTTGTATGCGAAAGGCATTGGCATATGCATTAGACATTCATTTTCACTTATGTGATATAACATGTTAATTTTGATTATGAAAACTATGTGTGGATGGTACGCAATCGATGTGATTATAAATACTATGTATGGATGAAATGCAATTGATGTAATGGTTGTGCAAATGAATTGCATGAGTGGTTTTGATTAATGGAATGCTTAAGTAATGTTGTCATGTTAATGTTGGAGTGTTGTGGTTAAAGGATTTTTCTGGTGTGGTTTATGTGTATGAAGTGCCTATGTGTTGGGTGTATGTTGTATGTGTTGAAATATTACTAAATATGCTAAATTCTAGAAACATCAGGTCAAAATGGGTTGGGAAACGGGCAGCACAAATTGTTTCCCAAGCTGTTTCACTTCAAGCGAGTTCCAGTCAGATTGGAACGGTTTCAGGAATAGTTTGCCCAAACTGTTTTTGAAACCATTTGGTCTTACTAAGTTGGAAAAAATGTTGAAAGGGGTTGGAAAATGGGCTACCAAGGCCATTTCCCAAACTGTTTCAGTTCAATGAATAGTGAAAAACAGAAGATTTAAAGTAAGAAATGGTATCAATAAATGATGTAAGAAAAAGGAAAACTTAGAAACTATGAGAGATAAGACTCCACACATGACCAATACATCTAAAACACTTAATCAACAAGTACTTATGCATTAACTACCTTGGTAAGTGTTGTAGATGTAACATTCCCATCCTTAAATTCTATAATTAATAAGATAATTAAAATTATTAATGAAATTACTAATTTAATTGATAAATTAAAGAAAACAAGAGATTTATTGTGAGTTGATATAAAGTTGATTGTATATATATATATAAAATAATGAAGTTTTAGGAAGGAAACTAAAGTACAAAGGGTGGAAGTAAAGTACAAGGGGTGGAAGTAAAGTACAAAGGTTGAGAGTAAAGTACAAGGGATGGCATTAAAGTACAAGGAGTGGGCACGACCGCGTACTTTGCTGATCTATTGAAAAATTAGAATGCTTCAAAAATTAAAGCATGACAAGGCTCGATTTCATTTATAAAAGGAAAGAAGCAGTTGAAAGGTTCAAAAGCTAAGAAAATGAGCAAAATAGAGAGTTGAGAGAAAATGGAAACAGAGGAGAGGAGAGAGAAATATAGATTTAGGAAAATGAGCTAGGAATAGAGCTAGAGATACGTAATCAGTTGTACAATCGAGTAGGGATTCAATTACTATAATCAATATTGGAAAACCATGACATGAATGGTAAGAAAAAAATATTGGATTTTTGGGTATAATATATTTTTAAGATTTATATTTATAGAGGATATTGTAAATGGTTATATAGGAAGTCAATTGAGTTAACAGGACAGGATTGGAGGCTAAGGGAGTTCTAAAAAATGCAGAATTAGAGGTGAGTAATCCAGACTCACTTTTAATTAAGTTTTGTGGTGTGAACACTTAAATGAAAGATAATTAAACAAGAATGCCATGATGCTTACGAATGAATATTAGTGGATATAGATTTATATGGACTGTTAGAATTGCTAGCGTGTGAGAAATTGTTGTTGAGACGTGCAGGGGTTGCACATATGGTATGAGGATGATAGTTGAAGTGTTTTGTTTGATGATTGATTTATGAATTGAGTTTGAATGAAACATGCACGTAAATCATCGAAAGATAAATTTAATTGTATATGGAAATTGGAAGCACATGCATATTGTTGATTGATATGTTGTGATAGAAATAGCATAGTTAAAGGTGAAATTCCTTTAAAGATAAAAAGAAAAAATATGATAAGTATTTTACAAGAAATAAACTAAGATAAGATATGTTTAATAAGCTGCATGACCTTTCATGACCTTGTTCTCCTCAGAAATATAACAGTATGCCCAACAAATATAGTTAATAGTTTTGTATATGATTTTAGAAGGATACACAATTGAATAATCACACAAAAATACAAAATGAAAGAAAAAGAGAAAACATGGAATATGAGAATGTATACATATATACATTCGAATTACAAATAGGTACATTAATAGGTACGTGAACGTTGTTTATGTGTGCATATATACAGTTAAACAGCTTCAGCTGTACAAGATACCAGCGTTGATCACAGCTTCGGCTGTACAGTACAACAGCTTCGGTTGTACAGGATCATGTCTTTGGCTGTACAGGTTTATAGTTTCAGCTGTACAAGATTACAATACTTTTATAAATGAACATTGACGACACGAATATGATTTCAATCACAGATGACATGATTTAGATGTAAAGGAATAGTAAATGACTACAGAATACAAATACAATATAGTAGAATTAAACAAAGAAAATGAGTATTAACATGAATTTCAATTTACTAAGTAGGCATTATTATAAAGTGATAACTAATCATAGATGATTACTCACTGAGCTCACAAATCATACAACTGCGATTTGTGTTTCAGGAACAGGTGGTAAATGAAAGATCATAACGACATGCCAGCAAGTAGGTCAGCTGCCGCTCCTCAGCACTTCCTCTCTCTACAATCAAATAGAATCATATAGTTATATGTATAGATAGTAATTGTATGATATGTGTGCTGTTATATTTATATGAAATAACTATTATATGAAATGAAATAACAGGTATGATTTATAATAAGTTGACAATTTATTGATTACAGGGATACAACAGTTGCATACCAACCATGCCTGAAAAACATGAGTTATGTATTGCAGATGAACAAGAACGTGGTAGTATAATATGGGTTCATGCCTATGGAATGTATTACACTAACATGAGATATGTTCTAAACCGAGATACAGGTCGGGCTGTATACTATTATACATATACCTGATGTAGGATTTTTTATATTTTTTAAATATTCCGCATCTTAAGTAAAATAAAGGTTAATCACATGATTAAACACGTAATAAGTATAGGATGTTTTAGTAGATTTACTTACTGGGTATTTAGATACTCAATCGTGTAACTTGTGCAGAGCGACAGTAGCGTGCGGTGGGAGTTGTTTTTGCTGGTTGATCGAGGTCCAATACTATTCCTGAGGTCGTGGCTCCTAGATGTTGGTTTTTCCCTTTTGTACATCTATACAAACTTTAATATAGAAAATGATTTACATACAAGTATTTGTAAATTGATTTCCATGGTTTTGCATTTGCTTTCATAGCATTATTTTCTATATGACCGAACAATGGTAAAAACTTTTAAATGATGCATATATTTATCTTTCTTTTCTCTTCCTTGTTTATTGAATAGTTTTAAAGCAAAAAAAAATGGTTGCCAAAATTATATACTTAATTTATTCAAAAATGGGTTTTTACGATTTGAGCGCCACAAAAGTGACAACGAAGAGGTGAAGGGATCTCTCAACAGAAAGATGATATCCCAGACCACTTGATTTGTAAACTAAAAAGTATTTGGCCAAACCTAGGTTTATTGATAGTTTTATTGATAGCCTAAATCAGTAATCTATTTTATGTTAGTTTTAAAAATGAGATTAAGGAAGTGACAATGTTAAATAAGAATGACTTAACCTATGTCTTATATTGCTATGATATCAAAATACAGTAGATCATGTAAGGCTGCTAGGCATAAAATTTAACAATTGTTGAATTCCTTTTACTTTGGTTATTATCTGACCTATGAAAGGTAAATAATATTTACTTAACCATATGAATTAAGACCAAGGACAAATGGGTCTACTAGATCATACACAAATAGTGAGATCGAACATTGGGGCATACTTGAATTGAATTTGCATTTCTAAATTTTTTTTAAAAAAATCACAAGATTAGTGCTAGTATATTTTTTAACTCTAAAATGAAAAATATACAATAAAAAATATGCACATTATTTTTCTATGATTTAATTTGAATTAAATGCATAAGAAAAATAAATTTTACAACTTTAAGACAGTTTAAATCCAAATGCAAGGAGAGATAAAGTGAAGCTTGTCTTAATTAGGACAAATATTTTCCAAAATTAATCAAACTCCCTTCTCTCTCTCTCTCTCTCCATGTCGTGCGTGTTTCCTAAAATGTAAGAAATTTTATTTTTGATTAGTTTTGAGTAGGAATTAAAGTTTTAATGCATATGAGCTAACCTTGTTCAACTAATCTGCATGTATTTGATCTTAATTCAATCTCTAAACCCTAGAACTTGTGGACAAGTAATAAAGCCTATAAATAGACTTCATTGGGCACAAAATGACACACATATCTTGTTTGCTCGAATTTCTAAGTCAAAAAATACTTAGAGAATTCTTGATTCTAAGTTGCAAGAACCAAACACCTGTATAAGAGCCCTAAACTTGTTTTCGTTGTAGGTTGTGTGTGTGAGAGTAGAGAGGAGGCACTCAAGAGTAGTCCCTTAACATTACCACCAGGTCGACGTGAATTGAGCCAATAAAAGAAATATTTTTTCTTATTTCAATTCTGTAATAGCAATGGTTTAAAGATTCTTTTGCTTGGCTAAACAAAAAATTTTGAAATTCTGCACTTTAGAGGTTAGCATTAGGGATGACCAATTTCCAACACATTTAGTACCATGTTTGTAACGTCCTAAAATTTATACGAATTAAAATAAATGAAAAATAAGTTAAACAGAAACGAATTGGATGAAAAATCAGCAAAATGCACAAAACTGAGGTTGAGCACGACCTCGTGTTGAGTTGGCACGACCACGTCCTCATGCAAATTTCCAACAATTTCCAGAATTTTTGAAATAAATTAGAAAGTAAGAAAATTAGTCAGCACAACATGGAGGCACGAGCCGTGTCTAGGGCATGTCGACTGTGCTGATATTTAAAACCGATTGTTTAAACACTATTTCATTCAAAACAAAGCAAAAAACTAGAGCAAAAGCTGAAAGCCCTAGTTTGGAAGTGAAGAAGGTGATTTAGCAAGAAACAACACAAATTCTTGTAAGAATCAAACCCAAGTTATTAAGGTAAGTGTGTTTAGTTGATTTGTAAGTATATATAGAGGTTTTATGATTCTGAGATGTTATGGTTTGATAGGTAGGAACTGAATTTGATGTTGGAAAACATGTAGTTAATTGTTTGGGACTTAATTAACTTCATGTTTATGGTTTAGAAAATGTAAATCCTAAGTTGGATGGAAATGGAGTTAGGATGGTGTTTGATGATTCTAAGTTTGGAATCAATAAGGATTCAAGTATTTAACAATCTTTATGTGATTAATTTTGTACAGGAGGATCTGTACGACGGTTGGTTGTGATTGAGTCAGTTTCGATATTGTGCAACTTTGCAATATTGTCGAGTTAAGTGTTCTTACACTTACACTTACATTCGTATGATTAGTTCATACTTTTTTAGAATGTAAATGGATGAAAAGTGATATCCTAAATGGACGTATGAGCTTAAATGCTAATGGCATTAAGTAAAATGATCTTAGGATCATATTTGTCTTGCTTTGTGCTTTGTGATCTGTGTGATCATTGTTTTCCTGTGTGGATTGTAATCTGTGTGCGTGTTTATGTGTTTTTTTATTCACTTGTTGTGTGCTTAAATAAGAGAAATAAAAGCATAATATGAGTTGTGTGCTATTATAATCATGTGTGGATATGACATGTGTTGTGTGCTATGATTATGAATGTTACATATATATTCATATGTATTGCATAATCCTTTGTGTGACATGATTTCATGTGTGGATAGAGGACATGTTATGTGCTGTCTTAGACGTGTTGTGTGTTGTCCGTACTTACGAGCTATGTGCTCAGAGCTGTGTGCTCAAAGCTGTGTGCTCAAGCTGTATGTCACTCCACTGATGTGTGCTTTGCAGATTCCACTGTTGTGTGCTTTGGATAATGAGAACCCGGGGACATCTTGTGTGGATTTACATTAGCATTACATACATTTACATTTATATATGTAGAATGCCATGATATGAATATCTGTGTGATATTGAGCTTGTGTGGTTCATGATGTTGTGTGCTATATGGGTGTCCTGTGTGAACAGGAGATAAGTATTGCTGTGCGTAAATTTTTGTGTAAAATGATGAAATAAATTGGCTGTGTGCCTATGGGAATTGTTTGGTATGGTATTTTGATTTGAGCTAAGTGCCTTATATACCATACTTAGAATTTGATGTTCTATGTGTTAGATGAGTGTAATTTCTGTGTGAAATTGGCAAGGAAATGGCCTATATAAACAAAGGAACTAAGGTATAAATTGTTGTGTGCTAACTTACCTTAAAACAAAAATCAAATGGGCATTTTTGAAGCTCAGCACGCCCTCGTGCTAACTAGGCCAATTTGACCATCACGTCTTGTGTTGTTGGATTATCTGGAAAATGATGTGAGTACGACATCGTGCTGTCGTGTTACTTGAGAATGATGAAATTGAGCATGACACGTGTTCAATGAGGCACGGCCCCATGTTCACGAGCACAACCCCCATGCTGATACAAAATTTCCCTACACTTCATTTTATTACAATCCGATTATCACTTACTAAGTATATTTGTATACTCACCCCTTTCGACTGTTTAAATGTTGTGCAGATAGTAGGTAGCTGTTTTCCAAACGAGATCTTTGCTGTGATCAGAGGTGTTGAGTTAATAGGATCGAGGTCTGGCTCTAGTGATCAGTTTGATGTTTTTGATTTGTACTTATGTACATTTGTATATACACCCTAGTTTTGTTTGAATGTTTTCAAACTATTTGCTTCCACTTGTAAATGATGATTTTGTATTTTGAAATGATCGGTCGGCGTTTATAAAAGCGTGTATATGCTGCTTTCTCTCTCATTGTTTTGAAAGAATTGATTTTATATTATTTCTTATATTAGCTGGTTTAATTGGAAAATATGTTTAAGAATTTCAGCTCCACAATGTTGCACGTGGTCATTCAGTAACAATGTCCTTCAATTATCTCTACCTTATTCCTAAACTTGAATAATGTCGCAGTCTTTTTTAATGTAGCTTCAATAGTTCAATCCTATAGTTCTATTATATCATAAAAAAAATATTATTATAAAAATAATATAGTGAAAATATTGAATTTAAAATTTAAAATTATAATTAATATAAATATTAATATTAATAATATAACTTATCATCTATTCAAATCATTCCAATTTGTTTTGTCTAATTGGGATTACCATAAATTAGGGTCTTCTACAACCTCAAAATCTTTACTTTTATTTTACATTGATGACTTGATTTATTCAAATTGCTTATAGTAGTATATCTATTTGACATAGTCATCCTACAAAATATAAATAAATAAATTAATTTAAATATAAAATTAAAATATGCAAAACTATTTTATGTGATAAAATTTTTAATAAATACAAAATAATTAGAAATAAATTAATTCATTTTAATCTTTAAATATAAATAAATTAATTAATCTTGAAAGTGAAAGTAAAAATATCACGGCATATCAACAATTTTTAACAAATTCTTTTTTTATGTGTATAAAACAAATGCCCACAAACCAACAAGCCTCCAAAACCACCTCACTAGTTTCTTTCCCATCGCTTCCCATGTAACACCCCAAAGCATTCACATCACGTTACACTCATCAAAACAAAAGTAAATCATAGCCTAATCAACTCTCCTCAACACTAAATCTCACCACAATGAACAACCCTGCATCACCACAACTCTGAACAGACCTCAAATGTGACCCCCGAAATTTAAATATTATCTGCGTATAACTCCACTCCTACAGAAAATACGTAAACTCCGGAAATCAAAGTTTAAATAAAAATAAAGAAAATAAAAATACCATTCATTGAGAAAGGTTTCAAACTCATTCAACACATATATTTATACATAGATCAAAACATTCTATTTTACAAAAAACAGAACTTATAATAAATCCTTTCGCAATACAACCATGCCAAAATATATAAGGTAAGATATAACCGTATCATGTACAATACAAACCCTAATATGAACATATAACCCTGCACACCTCGGTTTCTTCTCGTATAAACCTCCAAAATTTTAAGCCCTGCACCTTTAATTGCACGACAAACTCTTCTAATGACCTGCCGAGCGTTACAGGCAAACATTTACGTGAGTTTTAAACTCAATAAGCAACTTAACCATTTTAGGTCTATTTCTTTCAACGTGAAAACAATAATTAAATTATTGTTAAAATCCAAATTATTAATGTATTTACCATATAGAATAAGTCCGTATAATCAGATATCATAAAATTAAAGTATTTAATATACCCAAGAAGAACCATTTATCATTTTCCTACAGAAAACAGGCCCTGACGCGTTGTGTTACACAGAACGCGTGCTAAAAAATAACTACGCGGGGTCGCCTGAGAACGCGTACTCTCAAAGTACACATAGACGCGTGGTCGGCGAGGAAGTACGCGGGGTCGCCCCACCACGCGTACTCTGTTTTTCCAACAAACGCGTGGTCAGTGCCAAAGTACGCGGGGTCGCGCCCACTACGCGTACTTTGGTTCCACCGCGCGTGGATACCTGCCCAACTGCATCATCCGTTTGCACACCATACCAAACCAAATTTTAACCTACATTTTATCTCTCCTTTTCTCATTTAATCACCAATAACACATCATAATTCAACCAATCAATTCTATCATTTCTATCTCATTTTTCATCCAAATTCATCATTATTTCAGTGTACACATACAACACAATACCAACCTAAGTCAAAATTCAAGACATAACTCATTTCATTTCCAAACTCGCATGTATTCAAATTAATCCAATCTTTTGAACCATATCAATGTATAAATCATAACAACATAAATCATACCAATTATATATGCCATCCACAAGCATTAACTTAACATTCAAGTCACATTACACACATGTCACCTAATTGTCAACAATTCATAATTCACATTCTTCATTCACAAATTTCCATTCCATACCTCTTTCAACATCAAAACAAATCATATTACATATGAATATGTGAATGTCACT
>CANYCX010621691.1:0-10431 GCA_948193385.1 Breynia disticha f. nivosa
AGCTTTCCAAATTGGCACGATCTATTCTTGGGCTTGAGCTCGTGTTCTTCCTTGTTTCAGCAGCTTGAATTTGAGTTGGGCCTTAGGTTTGGGCTTTTAATTTCTTCCATTGACTCCATTTCTCTCGTTTCTTCTTTTTAACGTGTGTCGAAATCTGTCAAAATTATAAAAATATCGATTATCTCGTAAAATTTGTGAATTAAATAAAAATGATTGATAATTAGTAAAAATATCTTATTCTGCTTGTAAATCACATTTTTAACTGTAAATGATTTTTTCAATTAAACATTTTAAAAATTGTGATTTATGAGGGAAATTTAAAATATATGCGCGCGTAATACGTAAATAAATATGAAAATTATGATCATATTACGCGCGCATCAGGTATCAACTCCAGTAGGGTGAAGAGGTTTAACATGCCAGCTATCCCTTCCTATGACAAGTTTTTGTATCTCTTATGCTTTGACCTAGCTGTGTGGCTATCTTTTGTAAACGTTCTATTGAGGTGTTAGCCAACGACGCACCAAATATTTCAAACTTTTGGACCAAACTACTATGTAATCTAAAACTAACTTTATATTTCGTAAACGGAGTGGTCAGAGGCCAGATTGTGTGTTTGTGTAGTGTTTTGTTGATTATAAGCTGTGATTTTTGAAATGGCCTGAAGCCAATTTACCCCCAGGTTTCAAGTTTCTGAGTGTTATGTCGTTGTTTGATTATGCACAATAGCCAGAGGCCTATTGTCTGCCTTTGAGACTTTTTTTATGTTTTATAGGTTTTCACAGGTTCGTTTTTTATGCTACCACCTTGTTAAATTGTCTAAAATGGCTTGAGTCCAATTTATGTTCAGTTTTTCACAAGAGTGCCTGGAAGTTAACCCCTATTTGAGACTTTGGTTACTGAATGCGTGATGCGCTCTGTTTGGCAAATTATACCATAGTGGCCTGAGGCCAACCATTTGCATGTTTGTTTCTATCTGTGGCCTGAGGTCAGCTTACTATAAGTACTTAGTGCTCTGCCAATGGTCAGAGGCCAATTGGTCACAGACTTTAACACATGTTCATTTCAATCAAAAGTCTATAAAAATGACTTGATGCTAACTTTCCACAGGTTTTTGAACAGTGCCAAGGGCAAATGACTTATTGTATGATTTATTGAAATGGTCATTGCCTATTTCTTTATTGCTTTTATTCATACAATGAGGATGGCCAAAGGCCTACCCATAACTTATAATACATTAGGTTATATACTGTGATTTTCCTACATAGTTGGGAAATACTTTTTTAAGTACTTGCCATTGATGAATTTAAGTTGTGCTACACCCTACAAACTCTCCAGCCAGTAAGCATTCCCCTGCTTATTTGATTCTGAATGGCCCCTTCTGGTTTGCAAACCACTTGCTATAAACTCATTCCTTAGTGTCCACAATTAATATCACTTTCCACAGAAGCTCTCCTCTTTCAAAAGATTTCACTTGTACCTTTTTGTTGTAAGCCTTTAACATCTTCTACTTCTGCAAAATCATTCTATCTAGGGCTTCCAACCGTGCTGCATTAAGATCCTCTAGCTCTATGACCATAGTGTAAGAGAATTATTCTGGCATGAGATCACTCTACCAAGCTACTCTTAATCACGGGACTACTACCTCCATTGGCAACACTGCATCATGTCCATAGGTGAGAATAAAAGGACTTATGCCTATGCCATCGCTTTTGGAGGTGCAATACGCCCACAGAGTTTCTGAAAATAAAGTATGCCATTCCCTAGGGTTATCTTCCATCATCTTCTATAAAATACGGATAATAACTTTATTAGAAGCTTCCACTTGTCCATTGGCCTAAACATAGTATGGGATTGACATGATGAGTTTAATGCCATAATCATCTACAAAAACCTTTACTAACTCCCCTGTGAACATGGTGCCCTGGTCGTTAATAGTAGACTGTGGAAGGCTGAATCTATGAATTATGTGTTCTTTGATAAATTGAATCACGTCCACCTATTCTACCTTATTCATTGGCAAGGCCTCTATGCACTAGTAAAGAAGTCAGTGAACACTATGATGAATGAATGACTTTTGGATGACGTTGGGTATATCTTGCTAATAAGATCCATGGCCCATCCCTAAAATGGCCACGGCTTGACAACATGAAACAACTCTGTTGTAGGTACTCTTTGAATTTTCTCATGTTGTTGACATTGCTTGTAACCTTTAGCATACTCTATGCAATTATTTAGAATCTGAGGCCAGTAATAGCCATGTGTCCTTATCAACCATCTCATCTTTTTCCAGTTTGATGTGTCCTGCAAACCCCTTCATGTACCTACTTCATCACTTTCATTGCTTCTGGGAAACTCAAACATTTGAGCAATAGCCATAAAACCTTTGTGATACAAGGAATCATCCACTTAAAGGTATTGTAGTGATTGTACCCACACTTTATATGGAGCTTTTCCATTTGGGTTTATTGGATAATATTTAATGGGTTCCCTCCAATTTCCAGCCATATTTCCATCTGTGCTTAACACTTCTATTGGCATGCCCCTGGTTTCGATGGAAGGGTGATTCCGTTTGTGAATAAGGACAAACTTGTGCATCAAATCTTCTAACATGTCCATCCCGGAGGCTACCTTGTCCATGCTATATGCCTCCCAATTCTGGCACATATTTCAAAGCCACTTCCTCAAAGTCTTCTAACAATTGTATGGCTGTGGCAAAGTATGGGGCAAGTGAAAAGCTGCTGTAACGATTATTCACCATTCATTTGTCTTAAACCAGCTGCGAATCACCAAAAACCTTTTTTTTCAGATCCTTTAATATTTCTAACCCTATAATTAGAGCTTCACATTTTACTTGGTTGTTGGTGCAGACAAAATTGAGCGTAAATGCCATTAACGTCTTGATCCCACTGGGAGATTTAATGATGACGCCAGCCCCAATCGATTCTTCTATACTTGATCCATCAAACTTCACCGACCAAGGGTTTTCCTCAAGGTAAAAAGACATTTAACTCTGGTTCTTCACTGGGTATATCAAGGCTTGGATGATCAGCTAAGAAATCTGCTAAAGTCTAACCCTTCATAGCCTTTTGCGGTATGTACTGTAAGGAAAATCTGCTAATGCTAACGCGCATTTGCCCATTCTTCCTGTGACTATAGGCCTAGTCAACATGTGCTTAATCACATCCATCTTGGAAATCACATAAGTTAAATTGTCAATCATATAATGCCTTAATTTAGTGCATGCAAAGTATAATGCTAAACAGGCTTTTTCTATGGTCAAGTATCTGAACTCGGTATCCTTGAGCGTTCTACTCAAATAATATATGGCCTGCTCATCTCCTTTGTCATTGTTCTGGGCTAGGACACACCAAATGGACTCCTCAGCGGTAGAGAATTATAAATTTAAATGACGATCCTCCCTTGGTGGCGTTAGCATAGTTAGTTTAGATAGGTAATCTTTAATACGTTCAAAAGACTCTTGGTGGCATGGTTTTCAAACAAAGTCCCCTTCCTTCTTTAGTTTTAGGATTTTTGAAAAGCCTTATGTTTTACCTGCGAGGCTAAAAATAAATCTTCTTAGGCAGTTTATTGCCCCAGGAATCTTTGTAGTTCTTTCTTGCTGGTAGGTGGTTTTGCTTGTAAAATGGCCTTTGTCTTGTTGTCATTCACCTCTATGGCTCTTTGGTGAACTATGAACCCTAGAAAATTTTAGGCTCTGACCTCAAATGCGCATTTGAGCAAATTTAATCTGACCTGATGTTTCCTCAGCCTCTACAGTCCCTCTCTCAAATGCCCAATATGCTCTTGTATACTTTTTGACTTAACTACCCCATCAACAATATAAACCTCTATTGTTTTGCCTATAAGATCATGAAAAATCAAATTCAGAGCTCTTTCGTAAGTAGTCTCTGCATTTTTCAAACCAAATGGCATCATTACCCATTCAAAGGTACCAATGGCTCCTAAACATCAGAAAGTCATCTTGTGTATGCCATTCTCAACTATTTGAATCTGATTATACCCCGCAAAACAATCTTAAAATGTTAATATTTTATGACTTGCCGTAACTTTAATTAACATGTCACTTATTGGCATTACATAAATATCCTTAGGTGTGGCAGCATTTAAATCTCTAAAATCGATACATACTCTAATTTTTCTGTTCTTTTTCATTACAGGAACAATATTTTCCATCCATTCAGTATACTAAGCTAGCCTGATGAATCTTACTGATAGAACCTTTCTATTTCCTCTTTTACCTTCAGCTCCACCTCCTTTGACATCCTTCATGGTGGTTGTTGGAAAGGCTAAAATTCTTCTTCATTGGGTAAGCAGTGCTCTATTAAGCTCTGGCTTAAACCCGACATGTCCTTATAGTCCCAGGTAAAGCAGTCCTTAAACTCATACAGTAACTGGACAGTTTCCTCTCGTAAATCTGGATGTAATAAGCCACTGCCATAGGTAATCTTTGGATCCTCTTCTGATCTATAATGGCTTGGGTATCGACTTATTTCTCTATCAATGCTTCTTGGCGGATCAGAAACCTTTCCTTTTGTCTTGTAATATGTAAGTCCAGTTGTTGACTTTGCTCTGCCAATAACAAATCTAGTTGCTTAGGTTGTTCTCGTC
The DNA here is from genome assembly GCA_948193385.1 of Breynia disticha f. nivosa. Classification (NCBI taxonomy): domain Eukaryota; kingdom Viridiplantae; phylum Streptophyta; class Magnoliopsida; order Malpighiales; family Phyllanthaceae; genus Breynia; species Breynia disticha. The sequence continues at coordinate 4,633 of CANYCX010621691.1, forward strand.
TTTTCTGAGTTCAAGTCTTCCTTTCTATTCACCTCCGATCTCGCACCACTACCCATCTCTCTGCTTCCTTTGGCACTCATGGTTTGACAAAACGCAGCGTATGACGAGATGTTTCCTCAGCCAAATGTACTGTCCTTGCCCTGACACATCTTCCTTCCTTACCTAAACCTCATGAATCCTTCATTCCAGCCTTGGAGTAGTCTCCCTTTGCCTCCTTTGTCTTCGTTCATTAAGTCAATCCCTCAAGTGAATGATGGTCACATTTACAGAGCCTGCCCCCTTAGGGAAGGGATCCTTGTCCACTAACATGATCTCCTTGGGGAATCTAATTATCCCCTTATTAATTCTCTCTTCGATGATATTTTTGAAAGCCCAACACGCGTTCGTGGCATGAGTCCAGGTGTTGTGGAACTTACGGTAATCCTTCCCTTTTTGTTCTTCCTTTGACGGTAGGGTATGACCCTCTGGAAAACTTAAGAAATGTTCCTGCAACAGAAAGTCAAAAATCTCTCCAGTCTTAGTAACATCAAAGGTATATTGAAAATTCCTCTTATCATCTCCTTTGATGTTAGAACCTGAGCTTTGTTTGACAAGCTTTTGGCAAATGATATTCCCTTTGCTTGCCACCGTTGTCACGACCACTTATACTCTAGGAATTTCTAACAAATCCACTAAGTGAACCTTTTAGAAATAAGTACCCATAGCTTTCCCGTAATAACTCTCCATACTCTGTGACTTTGGTCGCCATTTCATAAAAATTGCAGAAGTCCATCCCTTGGAATTTCCTGCGCAACTCAAAGTCCAGCCCCTGTCACGCTATCCTCAAAAACTCAATTTCTGGAATAAGCAGCCTGCACTTGTCTCTTATTGTTTTAAATCTGGCTATAAAATCATGTGCCCTTTCTCCAATAGCTTGGGTTAGTCTAGACGTATTGACTATGCATACCTCTGGCTCACTTCTAAAGAATTGAGCGTGAAAAAGTTTCTACATATTCGACCAACTAAAAATAGAGTCTCTTTCCAAGGATACATACCAGACAAAGGCCACTTCTTTGAGGGAATTTGGGAATAGCCTCAGTAACGTGTTCTGATAATTTCGATATATGGAAAGCCCTCATATTGCGTGGTGAACCTTGCAACGTGTTCCACTGTAGATTGGCCTTCGCGCCTGAATACAAAGAAAAATCGGGGATTTTTACCCCTTTTGGGAAAGGATCCCTATTGATATATTCTGGATATGGTTTTTGAAAATTTGGTCTCACAAGGGGCCAAAAACCTAGGCCTAATAAATCCTGAATTACCTCCCGAACTGCATTTGTATCCAGCTAACCCCTATTTCTGCCATATAGAGTCTGCGTAAGTAAGGGGATTTTTGCTTAAGGGACAGTCCACTGACAGCATGCTCAATTTCCATTGCCCCCAAGTATAACATTCCTGCCATTGGAGGGAGCACCCTCTTCATACAGTGTCGATTGTGTTAATAATCTGGTATACCCCTGGTGGTTGCAGGCAACAGGCTTACCCACTGGCGGGGATGGAGCTCTGGGCACATCCTCTCTCTTGTGTAGGGGTTGGTAGACCATGGCCACCTGTTTCCCCTTGTCAACCTGTGAATCTCCTCTGACCTCCATACCACTGGTTTCTTTAGGCATCTTCTCGGTAGCATGCCCTATTCAGTATCAACACGAATCACTGGTTGAGAAGGGGCCATGGGTTCTGGCCTTTTTAAGGCCTGGACACTCTTGGCTATTTCTTAGGTTTCTACACAGAAACTGCTCCACTTGAGTTACAGCGTGTGTCAGCTGGGCCATTGACTGGGTTAAAATTTGAGTCATTTGGTCGATTGACAGTGTCAGTGAATTTTGCTTTGCCTGGATGGCATGGAGCACGTCCTACGTGTTTTGGCCTGAAGGTGCCTCTAGTGCACGAGGAGCCACATAACTGTTCGCTTCCTCCACGTCCTTGGCTTCAGCTTCTCGATTTCTTGTCACTACCATTTTTCGACACATGGTCCCAACGAGCTTGCCAAATTATTTGCTTCTTTTGGGGGAAGGCGACAAACGTGTCCTTTTGTTACTGCAAAAGCCTGAATGGAGTTAGAAAAAATAAAATATGAGCGTGCCAGGAATTTTAATGTTATTCCAAGCAAAAATTAAATGAAATGTGCAAAATCTGAAACTAATCAAACGATCGATAAATGAAAAACTTAGGATGATTTCTTCCCAAAGTTCCTTGACTCAATGCACCCAAAATCGTCAAGCCGACAATAAATAAACAACAAGAAACTGAATATAACGCAAAAGCAAGAAAAAAAATGAAAGCTTTTGAACGGCTAGAAAATACTGTGAAGCAGAAACAAAGTTGCTGCCAGAGGTTGATGATGATTGAATTGTCCGTTTTCTGTTCAATTCTTGCGTATTTGTAGAACGTTTGACTGGGAATATTTTCCTTTGAAGGCAAAATACTTTCCTTTAGCGGGAGATACTTTCCTTTGGTAGCCACCAAATAATCTGTCACAAATGAAATATCTTCTTTAATTGATTCTCTCCGATATTCTTTCATTCGTCCTATTTTCTTAATTCTCGTTAGGCTTTTTGAAACCTGGGCTCAAAACATACTTGGGCTCTCTCTTAACTTGATCCATTGGCGTGAATTATTTTAGGCCCAAACAACCGTACTGAGATTTATGGATTGGTTTTGATTAATGGATTTTTATTGGATTAATTACATAATATACTATTTTTCTTTTTTATTTTCAAAAATATATTTGTTTTATTTTTTTTTTCAAAATAGTAATTTTTTATTTTTTATTAATTTTTAATTAGTAATTTTTACTTTTTTATTGCATTTTGTATGTAATGGACTTTTGTGGAGCTCAAATTTTTAAATCATTTATTTCAAATATCCTATATCTTCTCATAATAAAGTTGAGGAGGAATAAAATAATATACACGCTTTATATTTAAAACCTGGGCCAAATCGTTTTCACAAAACTATATAGAAAAGCAGAAGCAAAATACATTAGTTTGAAAAACATTTCAAACTATAAACTCGAGTGTTTATTCATATATATGTACAACATGTACCTCAGTTGTATTAAATAAATGCCTCTGAGCGCAGTAAGATCTCGCCTGGAAAGAAGCTACCTACGATCTGCACGTCATTTAAATAATCAAAAGGGGTGAGTATATAAATATACTCAGTAAGTGATAATCAGATTGTAATAAAATGAAGTGCAGGGAAATTTTGTATCAGCACGGGGGTTGTGCTCATGAACATGGGGTCGTGGTCATGTACAACTTCCATTGGACACGTCGTGCCTATTTGAACACGTGTCGTGCTCATTCTCACTATTTTCAAGAAACACGGCTCGTGCCATGTTAAGCATGATGTCGTGCTCACATTATTTTCCAAATAATCCAGCAACACGAGGCGTGCTGGCCAAATTGGCCTGCAGCACGATGACGTGCTGGTAAGCATGAGGGCGTGTTGAGCTTCAGAAATGCCTATTTGATTTTTTCTTTAAGGTAAATTAGCACACAACAATCTATACCTTAGTTACTTTATTTCCATAGGTCATTTCCTTGCCATATTCACACAAAATCACATTCGTTCTAGCACATAGCACATCAATCTCAAAGTATGGTATACAAAAGCACTTAGCTCAAGCCACATTACCATAATAAAATATCAACATAGGCACACAGCCAAAACATATCATCATTTTCACACAGAAATATAACCACACAGGAATTCATGTAAATCAGCACACAGTAATCACAAACCACACAGATTCCATATTACACAGATATCCATACCTTGGCATTTTAATCATATGAATGCAAATATATGAAATGCCAATGCAAATCCACACAATGTCCTTGAGTTTTTGTCCACCATAGCACACAGTAATAGAATCCTCTATAGCACACAACAGAGGAGTGGCACACAACCTGAGCACACAGCTCTAAGGAATTATACCTCGTAAATACGGACAACACACAGCACGTCTAAGAAAGCACACAACACGTCCTTTATCCACATACGAAATCGTGTCACACAAATGATATGCAACACATGTGAATGTATATGCAACATTCATAATCATAGCACACATCACACAGTACAACTTACACAGAGTACATCATAGTCCACACAAGATCATATACATACCACGTTTTCCATTTTACCATTCATAGAACGCACCAAATGAACATAGAAAACACGTAATGATCTCACACAGAGATAAAGCACACAGTTAACACATAATCGAGGTACAGAAATGTATCACATAACTCAAAGCACAAAGCTTAACATACATAAGTTCATATAGAACCTTTGTTTTCTAACTTTTAAATCTATTTACTTTCTTACAAGTAATAATTAATGTGACCCCCGATTTTAAATATCACCTACGTATAACTTCCCTCCTGTAAGTGATACTTAAACCCGGAAATCAAGTTTTGATTTAAGTATAATATAAAACTATACGTAGAGATAAAAATTGAAGGACATTTAAATATATTTATCTTCATAAACTTTTATATAAAATTTACAAGGCATGAATTAAAAATAAATTTACAAACTTGCCCAAGGTTATTAAAGAAATAGAAAACGGAGATTCCTATTTTTAAGATAACCAGCTAAATACATTTCAGACCAATGCATACAATTATAGTCGTGTACAAGGTAGCAAAAACCTAATCCAAACAGTACACAACACACCTTTATTCTTCTCTTTATAATCTTCGAATATCCTGAGCTATGAGCACCATCTCGACCAAAACTTAGCTTCTTAAATTCCTGCCGAGCGTTGCAGGTAATAATTGCGTGAGTTATAAACTCAGTAAGTAACAAAACCACATTTGGTCGATTTCATTCAAAATAAAATAATAATACCAATATCATTTTAATTCAAATTATAAATGTGTTCATGGTATAGAATAAGTTTATAAACATAGAATTCATAAAATCACATTTAATTCTATACCCAAGAACAACATTTACCACTTTTTAAGTGGTTCACAGGTAGGAACGCGGAGTTATCATCACGACGCGGGATGGTCCATCATTACGCGGACTCGCACCCAACCCGCGTAGTGATGAAGACATTTTTATTCCAGAATAGGCAAGAACGCGGTATCAGAACCAAGTACGCGTGGTAGTTTAAAACTACACGGTCTCAGGTCTCACCCCGCGTACTTTAGCTGAACATTTCATCCGAAAAACAAGTAGGAACGCGGAGTCAGCACGACTACGCGGACTCGCCGCCACCCCGCGTTCTTAGGGGCCACACCGCGTGTCTACCTATTAATCAGGCAAAACTCCACACAAATCACACAACACATTATCAAAACTTCACAAAAACATTACCAAACATTTCTACATTCCATCCCTCATTCACATAATCATTCAATAAATTTTTAAATCATCTAAAACACCATTTATAGAATAATTTAACATATATCACACCAAACCACATAAATATTAAACCAAAATCCACATTTCAATTCATTCACAAATCATTTCACATTTAAACTTTCCAAACCGAAACATATAAACATATGTAACCACAATCTCTTTTAAATTGATCCTTTCTAACTTAAATGATCAACCACCTCAAACACACATATCATAACATAATTTAATCAAAACAATCTTTTCCTTAACCATTCAAAATTATGTTTTCATACATCCATCTCACCATTCATATAATAAACTTAACCACCATATCCTATAACAATACACAATTCCTCAAACATGGCATTTATTCTATCCTACACACACATACCTTATTTC
>CANYCX010621855.1:0-12645 GCA_948193385.1 Breynia disticha f. nivosa
TGAGTATTGGTTATTATCAAGCTGACATGATTTGATCTATAATAATCTAGAAGGAAATGTATGATCAAACCTTGGACTTGGTATTCTCAAAACTCATGATGCTACTGCTAGGCATTTCTAGAACAACTAGTTTATCTGGAATAAATCCTTGTGGAATAATTTTTAAACGACATTCATGCCATTCCAACCATCTTATGCTGTTCGGCAGTTTTTTTGGTATTCCAGATATGTGTCCATTGCGGATAATAAGTAATCTGAGCTTTGTCAAATTTTCTAAGAGGCCCAATGGTACCTCTTGTTCTCCTTGGATATCCAGTAGTATTCCCTCAATATCATATGATCCCTGACAGTGTGCATCATCCAACAACCATTTAGTAACTTCAAATAAAAATACGCAGGTTTGGAAAATGATGATGAAACAACATATGGGAGAGACATTTGTTAATAATATAACCATAAGACATTTGTAAGCAGCAGAAAATTATTAAATGGCACACATGAACACTCTCAACAACATGATCATACAAACTTGCAATGTTAAAAAAGATAAAGATCTTTTTCTTACCTTTTTTTCGAAAAAGGTGCAAGGAATATCATATAGGATGCATAATCGTCTTCCAGGCGAATTACAAGAAGCTTCATCAAGAGCAATTTGAGTTCCCATTGCTTCTAACAAGTCATGCATCAGTATCTCTTCGTATGCAACATATACAAGAGATTTTTCAATAAGCCTCTGAAGACTAAGATCTGCACTGACGTGGCATGCATCTAAGAAGTTGATAACTTGATCTCTATTTTTCCCTTTAAGAAAACATGCAATGTCAAGGAATATGTCTTTTTCTTCCTTATTCAAACTGTCATAGCTTACTTTGAGTATATCGTTAATCTCATTATCAGGAAATCGCAGCAATTTCTTCAATATACCTTCCCATTGCGGCACACTTCTACCATATAGTGATGAACCCAACACTTTAAGAGCTAAAGGAAGACCATGTGCATATTTGAGCATGCGATGTGAAAGCTCCATGTAAGTTTCAGATGGACAGGATTGCCTGAATGCACACCAACTGAAAAGCTCCAAAGCATCATCATCACCTAATTTCTTTATCTCATGTACTAATGTAACCCCATGAAGCTTTAGCAAATGAATATCTCTTGTAGTGATGATAATTCTGCTTCCTGCACCAAACCATTCCAACCCACCAGCTAAAAGCTCTAACTGTTTAATATGATCCACATCATCTATAACAACCAGGACCTTCTTACCGCTCAATCTCCTTTTTATCAAACTAGTTCCCTTGTCAAAGTTTCCCACTAAGTGTTTTTGATCTCCCAAAATTTCAAAAAGAAGAGCTTCTTGCAGTTGAGCAAGATCATGTTTCCTTGAATTTTCTCGAACATTCAAAAGGAAACAACTACCATCAAACTCAAATTCACTATTACATCTGTTATAAACAGCTTTTGCAATAGTGGTTTTGCCTACTCCACCCATTCCATGTAGGCCTATCATCCGAACATCATGTGACTGCATCTTCAATTTCCAAAGGATGTATTCTACGCGCGAAGGTAATCCAACTAGATGTTTTGCTACATGTAATGGTGTATAAACTAATTTTTTCAAAACCTTTTTGACAATGTTCTGAATAATATTGGACTCATGATCCCTGTCAAACATATAATACATAACAAATGACTTTTTATCAAAAAATGAACTACATACACTCAAATTAAATCTTTACTAAACTATAGAAAATCTTAATTAGTTGGAAAATCAAAATAGAGTTACCCTTATCAGTTATCAATTATAGCAAACACATTAATAGAACTTATTAATTGTTACCCCTTTTGCAAGTGCCATCCAGACAATCTGGCAACATCTGTTAGAGCTAATATCCACTTTTGCACCCTCTCCACATGTGATGTATCTTCCTCATCCTTATTTCTCTGTTCATCCAAATTGTCTACGATGGGCCAAGTCATGCTAGGATTAGTGAGAACGTACCTGACTCAAAATTGAAATTAGTTATTACCAAATCTTCAGTTGTTTAGTTGGTTAAGAACATAGACTCAGAAACAAGAGCTTTCGAAATATATTGTCTTGCCTTAAAAAACTTGCTGCTTTGGCACGAAACAGTTTCCAATTGGTTGAATGGTTATTGAGGTGAGCCTCAAGTTTGGCAAATTCTTGGCCAAAAGTCCCTGTCTGTTCTTCCACATCAGTGGGATCCACATGGTAGAAAACAGGGAAAACAATATGCCCTTTGGACAATCTACAGTCGTGAATCTTGGCTAACTCATCTAAGCAAAATGAGGAGGATGCATAGTTTTCAGACAAAAGAACGATCGAGATTCTAGATTCTTCAATGACCCTTAGAAGTTGGGAGGTGATGACTTCTCCTCTCCGAAGCTCGTTATCAATAAAAACGTTGACTCCTTTGTCACGAAGGGCTTGGTAGAGATGACCGGTAAAGGTGTTACGAGTATCTGCACCTCTGAAACTCAAGAACACGTCATAGTTCCATCTGTCATTGCTACTTGAAGAAGAAGCCATTCGAGAGGTTTGAGATGGGTGACAAACCGTGAAAGTTGCTTTCACTTCTCAGTGATAAATCATAAATGCAGAGAGCTTATAAGAACCTTCAGTTTTCTTCCGATTGAAGGGAGTTGTTTTGGTGAGTCCTATTTGGGACAGAATAGCGAAGAGCTTTCTCTATGAAGACTTTTTCTACCCCCAATGAAACAGAATTGTCAAAAGCTTTCGTGGAGACTTCCTTGTTTTTTATGCGACATGATTATTTAAATCGCTGTAAATCTGACAAATTGTGCCATTTTAAAATCAGGGTTAGCTTCATCTGATATACTGTCAGGACCCTGAATTTGAGAGGAGGAGAATTAGAAAAAAGAGAGAGGGAGAGACAGATTTGGATGAGAGGATTGAGAGATTTGGGCGAAGAAGAAGCAGAATAGGAAAAGAGGAGAATAAGACTCAGAGAAAGGGAAGGAGAGGGATAGAGAGGAGAATATAGTCTCAAATAGACTAAATCAAATACAAATTCTAATGTTAGCCACATCTAAATAAGATCATTACATATAGTCAATTGTAAAATCTAATGATTGAGCAGCTATGTGTTGATAAAGTCTAACGATTAAGTCATGTCTGCTTGGTCAATACATAAGCTTTTATTATATTTTAACCATTATGACTTTTAAAGAATTTTTGAATTTTTAATTCCATGATATTTGCTTGATTTGTCGTTTATATTCTTTTTTTCTGAAAAAATATAGGAAGTCGGTGGGCTTTCTCAACACTTGGAGCTGTGGAAGGGATCAACCGATTGTGACTTGTGATCTCATCTCCCTGTCAGAGAAGGAGATCTTATAACCAAGGTTGCAATGGAGGTGTCAAGGACTATGCCTTTGAACTTATTATCAACAATGGTGATATTGACACCGAGGAGGGTTATCATTCTTACATTCACAAAATCCACATATACAATAAGTTTCTTTTGGGTGAATAATAAGTTTACAAAGATAATCATTCATAATTCCCCAGTCCAACAATCTCTTTCTGATGGCCATACGTTTCATCAGTGCAAAGCAAATCCCAGAAAACTGAATCTAGTCTCTTGATTCTTGCCCCAAATGAGTACTTTATCAACTTCAATTTTCGTATATGAAATGTACTCCAACTCTTTTCAAGCTAAATTCTGTCTCCGCAGATAAATTGGCACGAAATCTCTTCAGCTTCCAACAATTTAGGCATGTAAACGTCAATAAAGATGCCAAGCCACATATGTTCTGAATCTAGTGGATTTCTACATCCATACTCATGATGGACCATATCATTCATTGAAAATATGAGTGTAGACCAAAACAATTGTGAAAGTTGAAAAATGGCACACCAAGCAATGGCAATTAAGTTGTCGTTTAACAGCAGAGAAGGCAGTTTGAAGGAGTGTTCATTACCTTCACATTCAAAAGCATAGTTAAACCATCCCGGAATCTCTTTTTTCGGAAGTATCACACTTAAATATCTTATTATCATACATTTGCTTTGTATATATTAAACCAACAGAAAAAGTAAAGGAAAATAAACGCTAACCTGCATTCTTTTGAGTTACAGATTTTCAACCATTTTTCTCCAACTCTGTATTCATTCTCTACTATTTTATGGCAGTTACTAAAGTCACTGCAAAATGAGTCAAACTGAAATTACGAGAATCTCACTAATGATTCGCAGTTTCTTGCTAGTAATGACCTAAGAGAGCGTAGACGCTCAGGGATTTCGACGAGTCACTTGCTTCAAATAAAGGATTGCAATGCGAATGAGTTTGAAAGTGTTTATACGGATGAGTATGGTTTTAGTTGTTGGAAGCTTTGACAAGTTTTCATGTTTTGAGCAATCTTCAAGATCAAATGTACTCAAGCCGCTGATTCTCTACTAAGCTTGAAGGTTTGTTAGGCTGCTACATCTCCTAAGTTGCAGAGTTCTTAATTTTTTTTTATAAATAGACCTTCCCCCCATTCGCTCCAACCCAGCTAGGCTGGCCCCAAGCTTATAGGGCATTCCACCCTAGACAACTCAGCTAGGCTGATCTCTCTAGGGTAAAATGGGTAAATTTCATTAATCTGAAAAGCAATCAGAGATGTGGATCTCCTTCGTACAAGGGATGTTTTGTTTACATAGGACACTGGAAACCCTATACTATCATGGTACATAATTTGGAGCAAAGGTGTCTGTCAATCCCAAACTTCATGAAATATAAAGTTCCTTTGAAGTAAACTTTCTTTTGCTAGCCAATGCGTCGCGGCATTTGCCTCACGAAAAACATGGCTACACTTTATAATCGAGCCACTATTGAGAAGGTTCTGAATCTCCTAAAGGAGAGCTTTATTTTTGCCTTTCCAGCCCCCTCTATCAATAATGGCAGAAATGGCCAATTCGGAATCTGATTCCAGAAGGATGTTCCGGAACCCTTTCCAATATCCCATCTTAAACCATAGAGGATGCCCCAAAACTCCGCAAATAATGAAGAGCAAAACCCCAACCCCACTTGGAAGCTGCCCAGAGCGACACCTAAATGACTCCGGATCAGCCCCCCCGGGGCGCAGCTCCTGTTCTCTTCACTCACAGCTGCATCTACGTTGAGCTTGACCCAACCTAATGGAGGTTTCTTCCAGCTGGTTTCCTCCTCTCTGTTCATGATCTTCATTGAAGATAGCAGTGATATGGATTTAGACGCTTGTAAGGAGTTATGTGTCCAAGCCAATGATTTGCTCATGAGGCCCGAGGATGGAGACTTCCCTTTTAGGACAGCACTATTGCGGGCCTTCCAAATATGCCACAATGTAGCTCCAAACAGAAGGGGCCATGGCACATTTTGCTGCATACTCTGAGACCAGTCAAGATTCGAATCCATCCAACCCTGCAGATCAAAGGAGAAGAAGATACCTGACAATTTCGTAGGGATGGCGGTTTCCCAGATTTGCCTGGCAGTGTGGCAATCACGCAAAGCATGCAGGTTGGTTTCCACTGTCGAATTACAAATCGAGCAACATGGAGATGAGGAGAGATTCCTTCTAAAACATTGTGAGTTGGTTAGCAAATTGCCCTTTGCTGCCAACCACAAGAAAGTGCGAATTTGCGGTGGGCCTTTCCATTTCCAAAGATGCTTCCACTTTGACTGAAGAGAGCTGTCTTCTGAAGGGCCCCTGTCGGTGAGATTTTCTAGTGCTAAGGAAAGAGTGAATTTACCAGAGGAAGAGAACTTCCATACTCGACTATCATTTGGACCATCTGGTACAGTGGCATGGACTCTTTGAACCCTGGAAATGGTGTCTGCAGGGAGAAGCTGGAGTGCTTGCGGCAGGCCATTCTTGTACATTTCTGCAACTGAGATTACAGGGTTAGTGATTAGTTCAGGTGAGGCAACATAGTCAATGAGTGGACCAACCCCTTCAACCCAATCATCCAGCTAGAACCTAGTAGTCATGCCATTACCAACAGACCATACTGATGCCTTTGAAACCAACGGTGCAGCCCTTAGTAGTCCACTCCAAATTGGGCATAAGTTCGACTTATGATTGTCCGAGAAGGCCAACACCTTACCTTTGCAATATTTGCTCCATAATACACGACTCCAAAGCGCCTGGGATGATTCAGTAAGCCTCCAACAGAGTTTGGCTACAAAAGCAGCGTTGACATCCGCAGTAGGCTTGAGCCCGAGACCTCCATCGATTTTCTTCTAGCAAAGCAATTCCCATTTTACTAGGTGAACCTTATTGGAATCAGCGGGCCGTCCCCATAAGAACTGGCAAGAGATACTGTCCAGCTCCTTGCAAACTCCCAGAGGCAACCGAACAGTCTGCATAATATAGTTAGGTAGCGTAGATAGAGTGGATTGAATTAAGGTGAGACGACCTGCCATGCTAAGGGTTTTAATTTTCCACCCATTGAGTTTTTTCCTGGCTTTATCCACCAGAAAGGAGAAATTAGACTTGAGCACTCGACCCGTGAAGAGCTTAACCCCTAGATACTTTCCAAGACTGTCTACTTTCTCAAACCTGCTTAGTTGGGATAACTGGTTCCCAACTCTAATCGGAGTAGACTTGGAACAAAGCTCTTTTGTTTTGCTGACATTCACCTTGGCCCCTGACATCCCACAGAATTTGTGAAGACACTGCTGGATAACTTCCATCTGATTCTCTGAGTTGTCCCCAAAGAGTACTAAATCATCCGCAAAGAAGAGATGTGAGATGAAAGGCCCCTCTTTTGAAACTGCCAAGGGTTTCCAGTTGCCTGCTTCAACTTTGTCTCTAATACAAAAGGCTAGTCTTTCCATATATAGCGTAAAGAGATACGGGGAGAGAAGATCCCCTTGCATTAACCCTCGAGTAGGTTTGAAAGGAGAACCTGTATTACCATTCCAAAGCACACTCATAGAGATTGAAGTAACATAAGCCATAATGAGGTGCACAAGATCATCGGGGAAACTAGCCAAATTGAGTGTTTCTTCCAAAAAAACTCCATTTGACCCTATCATAAGCCTTCTCTAGATCAACTTTAATGGCCATGGTGTCTTTTTTCTGTTTGGAGATCCGCATAGAGTGGATAAGTTCTTGAGCTATTATCACATTGTCAATGATTTGACGCCCTGGAATGAACTTGCTTGCTCTTCTCCCACCAGTGATGCAATGACAGATTGGAGTCTGGAAACTAACACCTTTGAGAGAATCTTATAACTCATATTGCAAAGACGATTGGTCTAAACTGAGAAATGAGGTCCAGGTGATCAACTTTGGGGATTAAAGAAATGAAGGTTGCATTGACTTCCTCCACTCCTCATGATCACAGAATAGCTGTTGAATCCACTTAGAAAAGGATGCTTTGATATGTGGCCATTGAGTTTGGTAGAAAATCGCTGAAATGCCATCGGGGCCAGGAGCCTTAAAACCCTTCATAGATTGGATTGCTTGAAAGATTTCCTTCTCTTCTGGGGAACCATCAATGAAGACCTACCTAATGATTCAACTCTGGGGAATCCTGTCCGAGTAAGATAATGAGAGTGATCTTCATCCTCTGTATATAGTGTTTGGAAATAGTCTGCTGCCAATTATTGAAGAGCCGTAGAATCTGTCACACGGTTCCCTGCTGAGTCAAATAAAGAGAGGACTCTTCTTTTGCTCATTCATACAATGGTTGATCTATGGAAGAAACCTGAATTTTTATCCCCTAAAGCCAACCAGTTGTCCCAACATTTTTGCTTCCAATAAACTTCTTCTTGTAAACTAACCGACTCCAGTTCCTGTTGAAGTTCAGCTTCAAGTGCTTTTAATTTCCTGGGATGGGGTTTTTCTAGGACTTTCTGAAGTCCTTGCAGCCTATTTAGGAGTTTTTGTTTCCGATAAAAAATGTTTCTGAACTGTGATTTGTTCCAGTCCACTATTGATTCCATGAATGATATCAATCCTTCCAAGAAGGTCTTGGGTGACCTCCAGAAATTTTTTACCAAATCACCAAAGTGACTATCCAACACCCACGAAGAAAGAAATCTGAAAGGCTTATTAGATTGTCCTGTTGGGGCATTCTTTAATTTTAGTAAAAGAGGTCTGTGATCAGATTTTAGCCTTGGTAAATGATCCACAAAGGAGTCTAGAAAGTTTAATTTCCACTAATCATTACAGAGCACCCAGTCCAAACGTTCTAATACCCCCATTCTCTCCCATGTGTAGTAAGGCCCTCTAACTTCAAGATCAATGAGGTTACAATCCTACACACACTCATTAAAGTCTCTAGTAGCTCTATGTGATAAAGGCACTCCTCCTTTCTTATCATTTTGACTTAGGAATTGAAATCTCCCGCGAGGACCCAACTGGTGTTTATTGACGGTGAGATCTGTCGAATTACTTGCCAGAGTTCAGACTGTAAATTAGGGATATGACTACTATACACTACGGTGAAATGGCATGAGCGCCCATCAAGGCTGAGTTTAGTGTGAATCAGCTGTCTGGACTGCAGGAGTACTTCCACCGAAAGCATGGGATTAGACCATAAGATCCAAATACCTCAAAAAAGCCAATGGCCTCCTCCATGATGCTAAACGTGAAGCCTAGCTACTTGATTATTGCCTCTGCAGTCACACCACTAACCCAAGATTCTATTAAGACTAAAACAAGAGGTTTATAGATTCTAAGCATATCCTTACAGATTGTTTTAAACTTAAGACTAGTGCAATCTCTGCAATTCCAGATTAATATCATTAAAAGATAAAAGATAGGCTAGGGACATCACTTAGCTTGCAGATGTCCGAACACCTTCGCTGACAGTACTTGGAATAGACTGTGGGACTTTACCAATCCCATTATGTAGTAGAGAGGTTGCACATTCAAAGGAACTTTGTAGAGGATTAGCTGAATAACCTCTGGTATCCGTTGTAACAGAGGGAATTTGTGTCCGGGGATCGTGCTGTCCTAAATCGGCATTCTGTACAGCAAGGGAAGGAGAAGGCGAGGAGCCTGGCGTCCTCTGAGTCGCTATCAAGGTATCAGTATTTTGTTCAGGAGGATTTTTCTGATCCCGCTGAGGGATAATATTACTGGAAGACACTTCTGTATCTTTAGGACTCTGTGTGTTAGTAAGAGGAAGTGGTGTCTCTGTCTTACTGTAACTTTTTTTTTCTTTTTGGTTCTTGGGAATATTTATCCCCTTGTTCACGACAACTCTCTTAGAACTTAGAAGAGGTGGGACATTTTCCTTCTCCAGAGCTTTCATCCCTGCTTTGACTTTAGGGGCGGCTTCCTTTTGTTTAGCACGTGAATTATGGCCAATCACTATGTTTGAATTTGGACTTGGCATCCCTGAGGCAGTAGTTTCCACAGGGTCATCTTTCTCTTTTTCTTTATCCTGAAACTCCTCCTCCAGGTTTGCAATAACCGAGAAGCACGAATCCATATGTTGAATAGCACCCATATTAGAAGAGGGAAGACGACGAGTAGCCCCTGGCTGCACCTTATGTGTGGAATCACCTTTATCCTTTTCAGTGTTACTTAGAACAATACCCATGGGATGGGGAGACACAATAGGGCTGGCAGGTTTTCTCCTTCTATTTTGAGCTATCATCCATTGCCCAAAAGCATTACACAACTCAAGTCTCTGTTGAGCGATGATATCCTCCATATTGACTTCAGTAGAGGACTGATCTCCTGTAACATTCTGGTTTAGTGGCGGCTCCACTTCTAGGCAACCCTCGATTTTATGGCCATACCGACCACTTCTGGGCAACAGATGGAATGCAATCCTTCATATTCAATTGGCCTGATTCGTCTCCGAAACATGAATTTGGAAACTAAAGGTTTTTTTAGGTCAATTTTCCACTCTTACCCTAGCATATTGACCTCGGGAACCGCTAGCGTGGTGTCATCCACCCTCAGGGTACGACCAATCCGATCCCCACTCTAGCAAGGAAGGTTTTATTAAAATATTGAACTGGTAATTGAGGGATCCGTATCCAGACAGCTGCTTTACTAAGTTTGTCAGTTTCAGGATCAAAGGATGGGAACCATCGTTGGACGGTTAGCTAATGGTCTGCAATCATCTAGGGACCCCCAAAGAGAGCAATATCATAATCTTCAGAGTTAGAGAGACGAATGGCATAATAACTGTTACCCACATCTGTAATGACCATTTGCCCCTTGGGCCTCCACAAACAGAGTTCTTATTTTCTTAAGACTTTGAATTGACTTGCGGATCTTTTTAAGTTTTTCACTTACACTCAGATTCAACACCAAATGATGTCAAACGGATAAAAACTGCACTAATATTCATTCAAGGTAAATGCATGAATCTTTGAGCCCGTAGGTCAAATAAACAAAACAAACACAAAATTAAACATAATCAAATATTGATATGAGAAATATATTATGATATATAAAAAATGCATTATCAAACCTTAAACATTTCGGATAAAAACTTGTTAGTATTCCAGCAAAACATTACAAAAACGAGTAAATTAGGTGGAAGAAATCCATAAGAAATTGACATTAAACAACTGTCGTATCATTCCATGCATCTAATGCTATTTGATATTTTTTTTGGCATTTTGATAAAGCATCCATTATGAATTATAAAATCTCTTGATAACTGAATGTAGGCACATGATTCATGCCCCCAGATGAGTACTTTATCATCTTCAATTTTCGTAAATAAAATGTACTCCAACTCTTTTGAAGACTAGTTCTTTCTTGTTGCAGTTAAATTGGCACGAAATGCCTTCAGTTTCCATCAAAGCCAAGCCACATATGTTGTGAATCTACGGAACGAGTAAATGAATACCCCCAAATGCATAAATCACTCATTGAAAATTCGATACCGATTGTGGAGGTTGGAAAATGGCACACCAAGCAATGGCAATTGAGTTGTCGTTCATCATTAGAGAAGGTAGTTTGAAGGAGTAGTCATTACCTTCACATTCTAAAGCATAGCTAAACCATTCTGGAATCTCGTTTACTTGAAGGATCATACTTAAATCTTGCCCAATTGGATAATCTTCCTGTAACCGGAAGAAAAAAGTATGTGAACCAAAACATCTTTTTTGCTTATAAAACAATCCAAAACATTTTTTTTTACTATAAAACAATCTCTTTCTTCCTCTTCTTCTCAACTCTTAAAATCAATTTTAAAATCAAAGATAAAAAAAAGGATGAAAATAAAAATATTGTGTAGTGAACACTTTATAATATCTTATTTTCATATTGTTTACCCTCTTTCGCATAAAGCAATAAACGTCGTCCCTTTAACCATGTAACGCGTGGAAACAAAATTAAAGTTGCGTAAGCGCACCAGGAAATTAAAGTTTTTCCGAACTTAAAACAGAAAATGCGCGTGAAATCTGAAATAAAAAATCAAACGATTGCAAATGAAAAATTGGGACGATTTTTTACAAGAATCCTTGATTCAATGGTTACAAATCGTCAAACAATAATTAAAACAAGAAACGGAATGAAAGCTAACAAAAAACTAAAACTACGCGAAAACTAAGTTGTAAAGTGACAAAGTTAACGTGAAGATTGAACCATTTTTGTTGTCAAAGAGAGATGTCTCCTGTATTTGTAAATACTTTGCTCTTGGCAACAAATCAAATATCTTCATAGACTTTTATTTTATTTTGAATGGTCAATCAAATATACTCTTTAATTATATTAGATTTATTTTCTTTTTCGGCGTATTAACTTTAAAATATTTTCTGTCAAACTTATCGTAATTGAGTTCGGAATTTTATATCAGAAATCGAGCTAGCCCAATTAACTCGGCCCATGGGCTACAATTATTTCGGCCTAATACATACATTTGCTTTGTATATATTAAACCAGTAGAAAAAAGTAGAGGAAAAGATATAACCTCCATTCTTTTGAGTGGCAGATTTTCAACCATTTTTCTCCAATTTTATATTTCATTCTCTATTATTTTATGACAGTTACTAAAGTCACCGTCAAACCTTTCAAACTGGAATGACGAGAGTCTTATTAATGATTTGCATTTACTTGCTACGAGCCACCGAAGAGTGTATGGAAGTTCAAGAATTTCAACATGCAACGGTCCATATAAAGGCTTGTAAAATTGATGTGTTTGAAAGTTTAATTGCCCATAAAATTTTAAAATGGATCAAAATGGATTGAAACTCGAAAATCAATAACTACAAAAGCCAAGAGAAAAGATATTTTTCTTGTTGTCATGTGAAATTTCTAAAGTTGATATGTTTATGCACAAATCATAAGTTGAAAGTTATTGATTTGTTTGAAATTTTAAAAATTATTAAGAGTATTTTTGTTGGATCAAATATAAAAAGTGTGGTAGTCAAACTCCGTTTCAGAAAAGCAACAATTTTTAGCTTTTTCAGAACTCTGCTTTGTTACATAACTGTGTTTACTCACCACAGTTTTTAAAATTAATCAAATGCACAACACTCCGTTTTATAAACAAAACTTTTTTTTTTTTGATATGGAGAGGCTAAAGGCCAAATTACACAATCACAAATCTCGGTCGGGTTCCCCCATCCCTATCAAAGTCTAATAGGTGCATTATCTCCACCGGGACCATTTCTAAATATTGAATTCCTCTTGGGATACCAAGTCCTCTCTTTGCAAGTG
>CANYCX010621887.1:0-16254 GCA_948193385.1 Breynia disticha f. nivosa
CCAAACACTGGCTCAACAGTCTCCCAGCTGTCGTATAGATCCTCCTGTACGAAATCAATCATATACAATTCATTATTAACCAATCCAAACATTTATTCTAAAGTAAGAATCATTCAACTATCCAAAGGAAACCTTAAATCAACTCTAAGTTAACTTTACGTTCACTTTGCCAACATTTCCATACTAAACCAATCTTTCTCAAACTCATTCACATTATTCATATACTTGAATTCAACTTACTTTCACTTCATTACATCCATTGTACATCCATTTACTAAGCATTAATTGAGCATTTCAGCTTAATATTAACTCATTGTCAACAAAAATCAACTTTACCTAAACTTAGATTATACCTCTTTTCTACCAACTTTACCATCAATTCTTCATACAAAAATCATCCTAGCTTTTTCTCACATCTAAACCATAATCTTAGCATTAATCAACAACAATTCCAACAAAGAATTCCAGCAATTCCAGCAACTATTTACCATTAAAACTCATTCCATCAACTAAATGTCAATCCAAAGTAAACCATCACATCAACTAAATGTCAATCCAAAGACAAGTATATCTTTATATATTAGCATTTAAACCTTAATTTATCATCATTTTATGACAAAAAAGATCCAGAATGTTACATGGGAAGGTCAGAACGGATCGCAAAATGGGTTGTGTAAACCGTTCCCAAGGTTGTTCCACTTCCAGGGAATTTTTGAATGGCTGAAATGATTTTTGAAACGGTTTGCGTAAACCGTTCTGCAAACCGTTCCACTTCTAGAGAATCTTATGAAGGGCCAAACGGTTTTGAAAATGGTTTGGGTAAACAATTTACCAAACCGTTTCTGCCTAATATATAGTGTGAAAAGGTAAATAAAGAGCAGATTGAGTAGGAATTAAATAAGGATGACTGCCCTATCGCATAACGTACGTAATACATAATAAAAAAACGAGTACTTATGCATTAACTACTTTGGTAAGTGTTGTACAATGCACTTACTGAGTAATTAAATTACTCACGTTAGATTGTTGGTTGTGATGTGTGTAGGTTTAGGAGGATTTCCACGAGGAGGGTCGGCAGAGCACGTTTTTAAATAAATAGGGAATGGTTGTAGGGAATTTAAAAAGTGTTTAACTTATTGCATTGTAATTTAAATCAATGTATAAATTTTTTTATTGTTGAGTTCTTGAATATAAAAGAAAAAAAATAGGTGTGAATATCTAATCGAATTATAAAGTTTGAGTATTTAATTTGGGCGTCACATTTACACCTTGACCAAGCAGCTGGGTAGATTTGAAGGATGAACATCATGTTAGGTCTTTAGGTCTTAGGGTTATGTCTGATTGGGACTAGTGCTAGTGGGATATTATTAGTGTAAGTCCTAACCCCAATACATTGTTTGTAAATTTTATTATTTTGTAATAAAATTATGAGGCGTTATTTTATCATTTCATGTGTTGACCCATTGTATATGCATGGTAAAATTATCCAATAATGTTAATTAAGCGCTTGAGGTATCAAGGTTGAGGACATTAATAGAAGAACCTGGAAGTTTTGAGATTAACATTCTAAATATTCCTAATATGGGAATGGAAATGAATTTATACTAGTATGTGATTTATAGGTGATAATGTTATAGGAGTCACAAATATGAGATATCTAACAAAGTTCATAGATATAATATAGGTCATTGTATTTGGAGAGCGATCACTATTTCCAATGTCAAATATCTATCCTTAGACTAAAAATCACTCTATCTTTTATGTGATCTTTAGTGTACTTTGACATGCGCCTAATGTGACTGTAAAAGGTTGACAAGTATGAGTATGATTGGGTACACTAAGAATTATACGTAAGAGCATGAGTGAAGTCAAGGGATTGACCTTGTCATGAAAATGAGAGTAGATTTCACTGATCGCTTGGTAGACAAGATTAAGAAGAGTGTGGCTGCACCAAAATGAAATGATTAGGTCATTTATTCGAACTTATCAATTTTTTCATAGAGATCAAGAAAGTGATTTAGAACTAAGTAAGGGTGTTTGGGACATGCGTTATGCTAATCATGATATCGAAGGTCAATGGATGAATTTGAATTGTAGTAGGACTGTTGACAACGCTTGTCAGCTATTTAATTTGGGATGATCATAATGTCTTACTAGAGACCGCTTATGATTTGTGAATTAATAAATTCATTACCATTATTAAATATTCCTATAGATCGCATACCGATAAGAGAATACAAAAAAAGTATTTTTGGAATTTCACCTTAGATTAGAATTTGGCTATTAGGCTGAATCGGGCTATTGGGCCAATTTTGGTAATTGGGCCTTAAAAGGATGAAAATACAATTTTGGATATTGTATAAATAATTTTAAGAAAGTAAAATTGTTATAGATGATGATGGATAAAGGCTTGTCTTAATTTAAGAGAATGTGAGGGAGAATTATGGAAGTTGATAATTATTTATCTTGTTTTTTAAGAAGATAAGTAAGAGAAGATAAAGATGTATCTTTCTCCACAACCACCTCCATATTTTTGGCCAATGAAGAAGTTGATGAAGAGGTTTAGAATTTTGATTTATAACAAATCAAACTCTCCTAATCACACTAGGACTTTTGGTTTTTAAAAGAAAAGAAAAAGAGAGAGAATAACTAATCCTAATACACACTATTCTTCCTCCTAACCTTTCTTGGTCAAGACTCCCCAAGAAAAGTCAAGAGAGTTGATTTTTCATTATCTATTATAGGGAATAAGAGATTCAGGGGCTGATCATACTAGTTAATCATCACGGTGTGCTCAGAATCATCATCTGTTCATCCATCTGAAACTGAGGTGAATTCATGAATACTCTATGTTAGTACAGTTTTCTCCTAATCTGTGTGTTACTTTTGTATAGGAATCACGTGTGGGATTCTCTAAAGGTGTCACCAAGGTTGTCTCGGAGTATTTTGAGATAGTAATTACCTTTTTGCCCTACATACCTACGACCTTGAAAGGAGAACTAACAATGTGAGTCTTTTTTTTATTAAAGTTTCAACTTATATGTTAACTAGTTATCACCCTATAAGTTAATATGTTGTTATTTTGATTTTTGGTGAGATTATTGGGTGTCTTTCTCATGTTTTTCTGTGTATTTTCAACTGCCATGATTAGTTAAACACGTTAGAAAACCAACATACAACACAATAATCTAGATAACAATACAAGTATCACGGTCAGGAGAACTTTGAATATTTTAGCTAGACATTTGAGTAATCTAACTCACACCTTTACAGTTTATAATGAAAATATTGATGAATATATATAATATATGTTATGTTTGGAAATAATGAAAAGGTTTACATATGTTTAATATGAAGAAAAGGCATACATATTTTGATTGATAATGAATATATATTTATATATTATACATTTCAAATGAAAAAGAAATTGATCATGAGATGTGTTAGCGTATGTCCTAGCTCTAAGCATTGTCTATAAACTACACTAAAACTTGAGGGAATTTATTTTATCTTTCTTCTATATCGATGATAGATATTGATGAAATTCCTTAAATGTAGATCTCAAGGCTTAAGGTGACATATATAAGGCATATTTCTATTGGACCTTGAAACAAGATATTATAGTCTAAACATTATACTTAGTCACTACTATGAAAATAGTCTGTGAGTTAAGGCTAGCATGCTCTTTCTGACTTAGTTGGTTCGATCCCATGGAACATAAGGACATTGAATGTCAGGTAAAAGTCATGGATACTTATATAGGACATGGTATTTAGAATAGATCCACACAATAAGAACACTATATAGTTCTACGTCATTAGTGGTTCTCATTTGCAAGTCTTACATCAGAGCTATTAGACGTTAAATATCTATCAAAATCTAGATAGGCTATTGCGTATTTTGGCATACACCTAATGTTGTTAAAATAGAATGACAAATATGGGCATGTTAAGGGACACATTAATGTCTACTAGAGGGCATTTGAGAAGTGAAGTGAATACCCACTCTTAAGGAGAGAGAAAAATATCACCAACCACTTGATTAGTGAATTGAGAAATGTATTGTCATACCTAGATGAAATAATGAGTTTTATTATTTATCTAAGAGTTCAATGTCATTGGAATATAAAGAAAAGAATTGAATTTATAAGGATAAATCAGTCCATGACATATTAATTCTGATATTTTAGGGTAAGGGACTATGTTAGATTGCACAAGGTCATTTAAATGCCAACCACATTTTTACTCGATTTTTATTGTCAATATGATTTAGAGTGAATATATAATATTTATGAAATTTTATTTCTTAATGTCAGATTTAAATGGACCTATAGAATCACACACGAAGAATTTACTAAAAGGGTATTTTCAACATTTTATTAGTTCACATATTTGGTCTAATTTAATTAGACAAATAATATGAGCCCATATGGATAATTAAATGGATGTAATGAGTTTTATGTTTCATATGACTTTAATTAGGTTGTCACAACAGGAAAATTTGCAAAAATTAACATGAACCAGCAATACAAAATGACCACCAAGATCCATACACGTCTTATGTAAACTAGTTTGCTAGTTTGGGGTTTCGTACCTTAAAAGATAAAGCTTATTAATTTGGAATGAAGTCCAAAATTAAATACTATATAGAAAAAATTCTAAAAAACTTCATTTAGTTGTCATCAAGAGGCTATAGGTACATCACTCTCCTCTATGCTCACACACACACACACAAAACTAGTCTTGATCGAAAAAGTTGAGTGCTAGCTCCTTCTTTGAGTATTCGACTATATATTTGTTCAAACAAGAACAAAAGTATTTTCTTGACTTCTTGGGCAACAATAAGTTTGTAACAATTTAATGAGAAGAGCCAACGAAGTGGTTCCTATATGCCCACACGATCTAGGGCTAAAATTAAGGAGGAGAGAGAAAACAACGTAATCCTTATGCTATCTTATCTCCTCTTAGCCAATTATCCTAATTAGACTAGGATTCAATTTGAATTCCAAACTAACTATAATCAACTTAGGATTGAAGTAGATAAGTAGGTTTATGTCTCTTATATTAATCCACTTTTAAGACATAATAATGCTCTTAAAAAGTGATGAACTCCTATTTAAACTTTAGGTCTTTTGCCCTTTAATTAAGTACTTAATTAAAACATGATTAAAACCTAACTAAGGGATAACTATGTAACTTATTTTCCTTAGGCCTATTTTGTGTCCAATACACACATATCACAGCCTTAGATATTTTCTATCTCTTTGACAGTGGCTAATCACATCACTTATCTCATGTTCTGTAACATGAACGAATGAATACCCAATCATACCCATACTTGTCACCCTGTTATGGGTACATTAAGCTTATGTTAAAATATACAAAAATTCAGATAGAGTTTCAAAGAGATTTCAGGTCTATGAACTCCAATGTAAGGCTTGCATATAAGAACCATTTATGACTTTGAACCATGTAGTGTTCTCATTAATGGATCTAATCCAAATAACATGCCCTCTAACTGACACCCAATGTCCTTTCCTTGTGTTTCGTAGGACTAAACCACTAGGTCAGAAAGAGCATGCTAGTCTTAATTCACCTTTTTTTTTCTAAATTCAGTGTTTTAAGACCTGACCCAGTCAACGACTTGAATCGAGAACTAGCTCACAGGGTCACTGGTTCAACCAGTTGGTCACTGGTCGAATCGAACAAATAATAATTAAATATTATAATTAAAATAAAATAATTATTAAAGACAATCAATAATAAAATAAATTTAATTTAACCAAGTCCAAATTGAATTTTATAGAAAATCTAATTTTGAAAATTAAGTTCAATTGGACTTAAGCACATTTTAATGTAGAAGAAGAATAATTACAGTAATCACTCTTTTGTATATGCAGATAAAAGATTCTAAAATTATTTTCCAAAAAAAAGTATTAAAATAATAAACATGAGAAGCATCACAAGGTGAAAAATCTATTTTTACTTCAACATTTGCAAATTAATACCATGGATACTCATTGATTTCAATCATTTTTTCACAACATTTCCAAATTAAGGTCTTCACCATATTGTTGCAATGTCAAACCAATCATTTTATTTTCAGAAATTATTCTAACTTCTGTAAAAAAATACCTAAACCCAACTTAATGGAACCACTTTGTCCCAACCAACCAACCTACCTCTACAGATAGCCTTTTTTACAGAACAATATTGCATAGTGCACAAAACCTCCTCTATAAACCAAAAGCCAACCTAAAAAGCACAACCAGCCAACCAACTAACAGTAAACTATATTTATCATATAAGATTGAAAATAACGGTAAATAAGAGATTCTACATGGTGGCCAAAATTGAAGACAAGCCAAAGAAAAAAAATAAGAGATTCAACTCAAACAAAAATAACTGCAAAACATAAGCCCAATCACTACTAATAATCAAACTTTGTAGTTTAAGAAAAAGAGAGAGAATTATGTCTATGTTGCTTCGACAAAGAGTGGAATGGGATTTGGGTATGTGTTGATTTGAGTTGGAGAATCAGTATGGTTGAACTATAGAGAGAAGGAGAGTGGTCAAAGCCCATGTATAACGCCAATTTTTGCAAAGTTCATTTTCAATAAACCTTTTAAAAGGTTACACATTCTTATCCCTTCCCTTGCTCTTGCAGTAACAAGAAATCATGATTTGATCTTTCATATTTGCATGCAAACATCTTACATTCACAATCACGTTCATTTATGCAACACATACCATTTCTTTTTTAAGAACATAGCCGTCAATCCCAACAAGTCAGTACACGCACATACAACTTTCTTAACACCTTTTAAAAGGTTACATATTCTTACAAAGTCCCATATCATGTTTACATTCAAAGAAAAATAAGCACCACATGTACAATTTAAGCAGTAATAGCTCTTACATGACACATTATAACACTCACTTATTCTTGAGCAACCTCACGACATTGATCAAACCATCAATAGGTCCTTCTCCTATCACTCTACCATCATCATTCATAATTTTCATATTCATACACATAAGCTGACCATCACCATGCTCTCATTTATCCATGTACCCAAACTCTATAGCAGTATTTCGTAATTAACATATAACAATACAAGATTATGTTCAATTCATACAACTTATCCAACCACACTTATGGCCATTCATAGTTACACGTAGTAAACATCATTATTAACATCAACTTCTCATCCTTACATAACATTACATAAATACACAAGTTTATACTCCATTTTAATCCAAAAGGCACAAACATCATCCAACCCTCATTCCAAACAGATCAACATCAATCTCCATACACATATAACACAGGCTCATCCCATAAGGCTCATATAAGGGCACTTATCATTCAATCACAAATTATGCTCGTATCATAACAAGAGTTTTATCTAGCATAAGGTTATCCTTGTTATGGTTACTACACATACACGCTTACCCTTTCACAAATTATTCAAATCTCGGTACAAACATTTATTACATAGCTTTTATACTATATGCTCTCATATAAATTGTCATGCTTTCCATAAAGAACACATCCTTCACAACCTATTACTCTTAAGCGAACTTATATTATCATTCCATAGCACCATCAACATCATCAGTTGCATACAACATACCCACAAAACTTTTATACTTCTAAGTAGTCACACATAAGGCATGCACGCAAGTCAAGTTCTTTATCAACACGTTTTTGTATACCACATTTTTACACATACAATAATGTAATGAAAACATTTTTCCGGCACAGTCCGTAGGGAATCTAATCTCTGCTCTGACACCACTAAATGTGACGCTAATTTTTGCAAAGTTCATTTTCAATAAACCTCGATTTTTGCACCATTTTTTTAAAACATAAGTTATAAGAGAGGTAAAATGAAACATATTTTTCCCAAAACATAAAATACAAATCATACATAACTATAATCCGAAATGGGGAAGCCGTGAAAAACATTTACAATGATAAGTTATAAAAGCCATCTATACTAATATATGTATAGACACACAAGCATACACAAAACCAAAACAACTGGGAGCCCGACCTTCAGTATCACATCACTCAGCCTCGCTGATTACGTAGTCCTGTCCCAGATACCTATCACTTTGCACACAAATCAACAGCAAACACGGGTGAGTATACAAAGTATACTCTGTAAGTGATCCCCTAGTGTTATTAAAGCTGGAATGCAGGGGAGTCCTCGGCCTCCTTAGCCTATCCTCCCTATTGGCTCACCATATCCATGCCACAACAAGTTATTTATGTGTTTTATGACTTAGGATTTCATCCTAGATCATCATCATCAATTCTCGCACAATATATCAATTATTCTATCTCAAGCAACAACATTCATTCATCTTACAAATTCATTTATAAAATATCCATTTATATCCACATTCACATTTCTAACATGCAATCAACCAAAATCACAACAATCATCTTACTACTTATATTCATTCATGTCCAAGGTCAACCATCATACACATTAAAACACTTCAATACAATCAACTTCATATTCTAACATCATATACAATTTCACCTACAACATATGATAACACATACCCACAACATACACATGCCTGCCAAACATATGAATCATATAAGATCACATATCCGTTCCAATGCAATGTATGCAAGTGAATGAGAATGAAATGTTAATGCATTTCCACACACATATGTACCCCGGGGTATGAAACAACAGGTTGATCCCAACATCAACTCATCAAGCTCTCGGTCGGCATCAAATCATTAGGACTGGCCCGACATCGAGCTTTTATTCGGCATCAAATCACAATTGGGCTAATCCCCCATTTTATCACAATTCATTGGGCCTCACGCTGCATCGAGCTCTCGCTAGGCATAAACATAACACCAAGAGTCAAGCTCTTGTGTTCCCAAACATTTTGGGCTAATCCCCCATTTTATCACATATGAGCCGTATGCTCCCGTATCTCAATGCATGAACATACACGTGCTCATGCCAACACAATGTTGATATGTATGAATGCAACTTCATACAATTCATCTCAATTCTCTCAAAACATATGCACATGAATGTTCCACAATCATCCATACCACAATATCAAACAACATATTCACGTCGGCCAAAACTTAGGGCAACACCATCATTCACATATGTAACTCAAAGAGGGTTGAACACATAATCCATAAAGAACATTCATATCGTGCATCTGGCAATGTAACATGATTCACCACAACATTCACCATTATACAATCACATAGAACATATATGGCCAACTCGGCCCAAGAAATTGCCAAATCATACTGAACACGCAAAGCATATATTAGAAAATTCCACATTTTCATTATAAGCTTTATGCTTATGTTCATACCATACTTAACACCTCGTTCACACATTTCTCTATACTTTTATTCTTTTCTCTAATTCATTTTCCACATAAATCCTATACATAATCGTGCAAGATTATATGTTCATATCCATATCATTCATAACAGACCATTTATATAGCCCTTAATGTTTTAGCACACGATTTTCCAAGCATTTTAATCATTAGACCAAAACATATCAATTAACACCTCTTAACTATCCAATTTAAACAAACAGAACAGGGGAAATGGCCAAGTGGAACAGCGAGCTTGGCCGTTCACCCTGGCCGTTTTGCCCTGCCTGGCCAATATTCATAAGGAACGGCCATGGGAAACGGCCAGCCTGGCCGTTCCCCTGGCCGTTCACACCCGTATGGACAGAATAAATAGCATTTTAACACTTAAACTCTTCAAGCATTTAGGCACACTTTTAGGCCATTCTTTTCCAAACAATATTCACTTTATCTCATCACAAACATACCAATAATCCACATCCATATACACTTGCAAGCCACCAATCCATAACTCATCCATGCAAGTTTAACCAACTGGCACATTTTCAATCGCATTACACATATACATCAATTGCATAATCCAAACAAATCCATATAGCAATGCAAGTACATATATATCATGATACGATTCAACATACTCAATTCCATTTCGCAAGTCACACCATCCCTATTCCATAAAGCAACTTAATCCATCAACGAACCATAACGTATTTTCCATTTCAATGCACTACCCACTACTTTCTTGTTTTAAAAAACAACCTTACTTTCTTATTCAATTCATCACTTACGCATTCATGAAAGCCTTACCATTTAAAAAAAATACCGTAATTAACCAACAATTATAACTCTAGACACAACAATCAAAAAATTCACACTATGCCAACACTTACATTTTAATCATACCAAAATGCTCCAATATAACAAGCAACTTCATACCTTGCATGGCAACATATCTCTCTCATTTCACTCAATTTAGATAAACAATTTCAACAGTCCACAACTCACAACATTCCATTCCGCAAACCATATAAAACACCTCTTACAATCTTAACTTGCATTCAAATAGCATGTCATCAATCAAATACATACTTCCACAATCATTCTTCTACGCCTAACAATCCCAACAATTTATTATAAGCCATCATATAATCAATTAATTACAAGAACACATCCACAATCTCTTAAAGCAAGTATCAAACGTACTTACCTCGTAATTCACACACCGGTCCCTGACTCAGCCTCGCTCTGAGCATCGAGCATTACCTCCTACACATGAACAACCCACATTCTACTTATTAAACCCTATTCAAATCAAATTGCCATGTTAAATCCCGTTTTCCCCTAAAACCCTTAGTTTCCTAACCCTAAAATCACCAAAATCCTACCATTCTTACCAAATCACCTTCCAATCATAACCGTTTTCCCTTAAAACCCTTAGGGTTTGAGGTCGAGGGAAAATGATGGGAGGTGTTTAGGCTCAATTAAAATGATTTTTCTCTCTTATTTTCATGGATACACGTTTTAATCAACCTTCTGGCAGCCAGAACGGCAATGGGAAATGGCCTCTTGGCCGTTCCCTACGACCGTTCTTAGTAGAACAGCCATAGCAACGACCTTCTGGCCATTCCATGTGGTTGTTCCCAGCTGAACGACCATAGGAAACGGCCTTTGGGCGTTCCCAGCCACTGGAACGTAAAACTTCTGCCGTTTTCGCACGATTCAAGTTCTATTTGCTTGCCGACTTTTGGGAACAGTTTTGGGGCGTTACAACTCTCCCCCTTGGGAAATTTCATCCCCAAAATTAGAAGCAAGTTAGGTTTCAAAAATGACTTAACTTACTTAACCGCGCACCTTCCAAATTAAAACTCGTAGGTTTTAATGATTCGCAAAGATCGAACACATCATCAAGCGCAAACATATTCTTATGTTCTGCATCACTTCCATGTGAGTTAAAAATCAAGGAATTCAATCCAATTCACCTTACCTTACACACTCTACATCAAAATAACGTTACTATACGGAAGAACCATACAGATTGTGGATCATAGAATAAAACAGCTAAGAACCAAACAGATTTCGATTGTTAAAGTTCTCTGGAAACATCACAATCTGGAAGAAGCAACATGGGGAATAGAGGATAGAATGCGAAAAGTTTATCCACATCATTTCACAGTTATAATGAGTAAATGCATACGCGTATAGAAACATTCATATAGAAACAAATAAAGTTGATAACAGGAAAAGAACATAGAACTGAATTTCGAGGACGAAATTCTTTAAGGAGGGGAGATTTGTAACATCCTCGTCCCGAATTACTTAAATTAATTTTTAAATAATATTTTTAATAAAATTAAAGAGTTTTACAATTAAAATAATGAAAATAAATGATTAGAAACAAGTAGATGAAAGGGAGACAAAAGGGTGATAAAAAGGTGATGTTAAATAGCCGAAACGAAGGACAAACCACGCATTGTCAATAAGTTCTAGGAAAAAAATATAAGTTTTGATGCTTCGCGATTGAATCAAAACCTTCAAAACACCAAAGTTGAATCAGAGAAAGGGGTAAGCGAGAGAGTGAGGAAAAGGGAGAGATTTAGTGAGAGAGAGAGGTGGAATTTGAGTTAGAAAAGTGGTTTGAGATATTGAATCATTCATATTTTTGAATCATTCTATTAATAATCATTCCCAGTGGTATAAGCAAAACAGGTAAAACTCAGAAGTTTCGTCAGTTTTTATGAGTTTATTATAAATGTTTCGAGTTAATTATTCATAGAATTAGTGATTATTAATAGAATTGAGTTTGAAATTAAGTTAGAAATACGTTATATTGAGTTATTTCTGATTTGAGTAACGATAAGAAAAAGGTTTAGGATTCCGGCTAGGGTTTGCGAAATTGAGAAGTAAAATAAAGGAAATTGATAGGACATGCATTAAATTGTCAATTATATTGGAAATTCTAGGTAAATTTTTGATTGGTTATTATTAAATGATTGATATGTGATATATGAAGTGAAAAGAGAATCCAAGAAATGATTCAAATGAAACAGGTACGCAAAAATGAAAAAGGCATACGAAACAGGTACGCGAACACGTTTATGTTTTCATATGATATGTGATATGTGATATGATATGTGATATGGAAAGGTGAGGGAAAGGTGATAAATGATCGATCATTCGGAGACGGGAGTAGGGAGACGGAAGTTAGGTCCACATGAAAAGGAGGTGGAAGAATGCTTTCAAAACTAATAGGGATACGAGAGTTAGGATTTATTATGAACAAGAACGTTCAATTCAGACGTATACGAATCGAAATCATTATAAGATAAAAAGAAGTGTTCAACAAAAGATGATGATATAAATAAAAAGAAAATGCAAAGGAAAAATGAAAAGGATGAAGAATACATAAATATGAATTGAGATTTATTGATGTGATATATTAGTATTTTACGAAATGAGATTGATTAGAAAGTTTAGCTCGTATAAATATGACTATTTACAAGATATTATAAAATGAATTAAAGATTGCTCATTGAGCCCGAAACTCACGCAACTGCGATGTTTGTTTTGGGTACACGTATTAGCAGGGGTAGACATTTTGATTAGCAGAGTAAGAGCTTTACTTTGCTACTTGTTGGACATTGCTACCCGATCTACTTCTCTCTCTTCAGCTGATGCCATTAGGACTTTTTGCATACATGTTTCACATGTTATGATGTTGTTATATAGTTTGTATATTATATGCTAAGATTGATAGTAGATGACTCTGATGTTATCTACAGTTTGTTACTATAGTTATATGTTGACATCTGAAATTGAGATCTGTTGGTAAATCTGATGTTGAGGTGCATGTTGATTGATATGAAAATGTATGTGAGCATTTCATGTAATGTTGAACTTGATTTGCAGGGGGAATGCAATAGGTTTATATGTGGGATATCCTTATTATAGCCGTTATATAGCAGTTCTACGTAAAGTATGGACTTGTTGATTAAGGAATAAATGGCGTATTAGCGTAACACAAAGATTAATCCATGGATGTGTTAACTAATATGATCGGTATTCTGGGAATATAACAGAATAACGAGAATTGGAATATCCAACCTATTGGTATGATGTTACTTTACGTAACTAAAGGTTGAATAAGGAATATACAAAAATGATATATATGTGAATGATAAGAAAAGTTTTAAATTATACGTGATTAACATGGTAACTAGAGTAGGATGTTTTAGGTGGTACCTCATGAGTATGTATTTGGATTTCACACGTGTCCAGGGCTCTTATCCTACAGAATGACTATTATTGTCACAAAAAATCTCCAAAGGATCTAGGATTCTTGGAATCACTCCTAATTTAGCAATGAAATTCTTAATCTAGACACCTTCCTTAGCAACATCACTTACTGCAATGTACTCAAGCTAATTAGTCGAATCAACTACAGTCTCCTATTTGGAGCTCCATTAGCTAACACACCTCCATTTAGAATGAATAGTATCTAGAATGTAGTCCATACGTTAGTTTGGAAAGCAGTACTAACATACCTTTCAGTTAACCTTACTAGACCTTCTAAGTTATTGTGTAATGGGTTCTTGTTCCATAACTGTTTGTGAACTTAATCCCATTCCCTCCCTTTTAGAAGTTTGTTGTTTTTGGACCTCTTCAAGTTGCACTTCACTCCCACTGAACTTCTTGAGAAGGAATTCCTTTTCTAAGAAAGCATATTTTTTAGCAACAAAAATTTTAGTCTCTCATTAAGAATAGAAGTAGTATCCTTTTGTTTCCTTAGGATACCCGATAAATAAGCAGACTTTGGTTTTAGTCTCTAGCTTATCTATTGTTAATTTCTTGACATGTGATTCACATCCCCAAAATCCTTAGAAAAGATATGTTGGGCTTGTGGCCCATCTATACCTTTTATGGTGTCCTCTCCACTTCTTTGGTTGGAGTACGATTCAATAGGAACATTGTAGATTCAAATGCATAACCCAAAATGATATAGGAAGAATATTTTGGCTCATCATAAAGAGAACCATATCCAATAGAGTTCAATTCCTCCTTTTGGACACATCATTCCATTGAGGTGCTCTGGGAGTAGTGAGTCGTGAGATAATCCCACACTCCTTTATATGATATTCAAACTCTTAGTTTATATATTTGCCACCTTAATCAGATCGAATGGCCATAATCTTCTTGCCAATTTGGTTTTGTACCTTATTCTAAAATTCCTTGAATTTTTTAAATGTCTCAACCTTACTCTTCTTTAAATACACACAACTATATCTACTAAAGCCATCCATGAATATTACGAAGTATCTAAACCCACCTCTTGTGTGTGTACTCAGAGGCTCACATAAATTCAACTGTATAACACCTAATAGGCCACTCGCCCTTTCACTAGCCCTAATAAAAGAACACTATCATATTTCCATGCAAACATGGCTCGTGTGTGTCATAAGAATCTAATTCAAATGACCTAAACACTCCATCCTTATGGAGTCTTGACACACATTCTTTGTTCACATGTTTTAAATGACAATGCTAGATGTATGTAGGATTAATCTCATTAGAACTAATTCTGTAACATCCCGAGAATTTTTCGTCTTAAAATTATGAAAAATAAATGTTTAAACATCAAATTATAAATGATGGAATTGTTGAATAACAATAGATAATGCATATTGAAAATGATGAGTTACATGTTTAGGTTCTGATCCGGATGAACACACATGAACACATATGAACTTGATCATAATCAGAAATGAACACAAATGAACACATAAGAACATGGTAGTAAAGTACACATGGTGAAGGCCAAAGTACACACAGTCGACACTACCACGCGTAGTTCACATTCCACCACACATGGATTGCTGTTTGCCTGAAAAATATATAAAATGAACACTTGAGAATCACATAGAAACTCTCATTTTCAAACCACCACTCCCAGAACAAAAGAACTGAAGAAAGAGCTGAGGAAAGGG
Organism: Breynia disticha f. nivosa; assembly: GCA_948193385.1. NCBI lineage: Eukaryota > Viridiplantae > Streptophyta > Magnoliopsida > Malpighiales > Phyllanthaceae > Breynia > Breynia disticha. Next base: position 15,359 of record CANYCX010621887.1, read on the forward strand.
AGATTTGGAGTAGAGAAGATGATTTTAGTTTTATTCTTGCAATCATTCATCTTGAGTTCATAAGGTAAGATTGGATAAAGGTTTCTATGTTTTACTTAAGGTTGATGGTTTAGTAATTGTTGAATATTATGAGATCAAATGATGGTTTTGGTTGCTGGAAATGATGCTACTTATGTAGAGAACTATGAAATTGATAGCTTGTCTATGTTAGGATGATTTGAGGACAAAAAAGCGATGGAGAGAGTGAAAACTCTAGGGTTTAGTGAAGGTTGACAAATGGTTTATACTGGAAATGAGTAATTGATGAATCTATGTGTTTCAATGGGAAGTATTGCTGGAACCAATGTTATGGAATGAGAAAACTTGACTAATCTCTAGGGATGTGATTTAGGAAAGTTGTTCATTAAATGGATGACATTTGATAAGAGTTCATAGAAAGGAAAAAAAGAGAAAATAAGTTGATTAATAATGTTTTGTTAATGTTAAGTAAAAAATGAATGTATTCATAGCTAGTTAGTTAATGCCTTGTATGATATTATTTACATACAGGAGGATCTTGACGACTTTGGAGTCGTATTTGAGCTGTGTTTGCTTGTTGATTTTGCTTTGTTTAGAGGTAAGTGTTCTTAGGCTTACTTAACTGATTCGTAAACTATTTTAATTAGACTTCTTTATAAGTAATGATGGTTAGCCTATAATGGATGGCTGAGATTGCTAGAGTTAGACGAATCAGACTGAAAGTGAAATGAATGAATGGATTGATGATAAGTCGAATTGGATGACTTATGATATTGAAAATGATAAGATTGTTAAATGTTGACATATAGTTGATATTATAAATATATAGTATGTTTTGATATACATATGTTGATATTATACCTGTGTGGTATTTCTTG
>CANYCX010621920.1:0-16973 GCA_948193385.1 Breynia disticha f. nivosa
TTCCATCTTTTATTCATTATTTTCCAAATGAATTTTTTTAGTTTTCCTCTCATCATTCACTGCCCATTTATGATTCTATAACCTAAACAATGTCTCTAAATTCTTTCCTAAACAACTAAACAAAACCTAAACAAACCAAACTTCCATTTTCGTCATTCTCAACCACCCATCTTTAAACATGATTTTCAGCTTCCTAAACCACAAGTTATCCTCAAAACTTGTTACAAATGCTTAGTACACATACTAAGCTTTCCAACAAACTTAATTTCACTCAATTTGGAGCTAAATTAACAAAGTTATGAAAGTTTGAAATCCAACTCAAACAAAAAACGGAAATTCAAAATAAACTTAAGAAAACTTACCCAAATGAAAACTTCCCACGGAATTTTATGCTCCCAACACTGAAATCTACTAAGGTAGATGATGATTTTATGGTTTTGAATTGTTGGTTTTGGTTTGAGAAAGGAGAAACGAGAGAGAGTGAGAGAGATGGAGAGAATGAGAGTGAAGGAGATGAAAGAGAAGGAAGCCAAATTCAGAAATTAAGGAAAAGAAGAAGAGTTGTCGGGTGAGTGCATGGTCACATGAAAGAATTTAAGTTTTTAAGTCGTATTGGGTCCCCTTTGCTTCGTAATTTATTTGACCCCGACTCAAAATTAAATTCTGATTTCAAAATTCTTGAAAATCATTTCCTAAATATAATTATCATATCCCCTTTATTTAATTTTAAACAATTATTTATTTTCATTATCGCGAAAAAATTATACGTATTTTTACGTATTTATACTGTATTTATACATATTTTCAAGATGTTACAGTTACACTCAATTTCTAGTTACCCAATCGTAAATCAATTTTGGAAAACACGATCACTCCACACAAACGATCTAACAAATCTTCAATTTGTCGCAAGGTGTATTATTCTTGATTGTTTGTCAGTTCTTTTGCATATAGTCTATACACAGCCTCATGCTCCCATCTTTCTTCTTGAAAATAGTACAAGAGCTCCCCAAAACGATACATTGGGTCTAATAAGCCCTTTCTCCAATAATTCCTCTAGTTGCCTTTTAGTTCCTTTAACTCCACTGAAGCCATTCAATACGGGGCTATATAAATTGATGACGTTCCTAATACTGTCTCAATCTAAAAGTCAACCTCACACGGAGGGGACATTCTCCATAAATCCTCTGAAAATACATGTAGAAATACCCTTACAACTTCCACCTCTATCACTCCCAATGATGCTCCATTTAAATCCACCACACTTGATAAGAAGGCTTCACACCCTTCTTTCATAAGTTGAATTGTTGTCACTGCTAAAATTAAACACGTCAAAACTGTTTTCCTATCACCACCATCAATACTCTCTTCTCGTCATCCACCTCTATTCTTACATCTTTTACAACCAATCCATACCAAATATAACATTGAATTCTCGCATACGGATGATCACCAAATCTACCGTTAACTTCTCTTCAATCATCATTTCATATGCTCAAATCACGGTGTCAACAATTAACACATCCCAACTGACAAAGACACTACTATAGAATACCCTAAAGGTTCTACCTTTCTTTGGACCCTCATATAAAAATCATAATTTATAAAGGAACAACTCGCCCCTGAATCAATCAAAGTGCAAGTTGTTGTACCAAGAATAGTAATAATTCTAGTAAGAGTGCTTGGATGATCCACTGCCTCGTCTCTCATGATAACATACACCCTCACTTGTGGTCCAAATGTTGAAGGTTCCTGAGAGACTCCTATACCTAATCTAGTTTGTCCTTTGATACCTCTCCCCTGCTGATGACCACCCGATTATCCCCTACACTACTATAGGTCACCTTGAAGATGTCACCTTCCTCATTGAGCCTCTTAAAATAAATTTTTGGCAATGTTTGGGCTTGTGAGAGTAGAAGCAAATGGGAACCTCTACTTTCCACCCTATTAGCCTCTTCCTTTATATAACCCAGTTCTAATTGGTGGTGTGTCTGCCCGTCATCCCTAAACCTCTGCCACCTTCGATAATCCCATGATTGAATCTTCTACCTAAACCCTTAGTAGATTGCAATCCAGCCCTGTAATGTCCTATAGGAGCATTAGAGCTACCATACACCCTCTGGCATTTGTTATCAACATTACTCTCCTCGGCTAATATCTCTTTAGCGTGGAGTGATGTCTCAATGAGTAGGGGGTAAGTGAGTTATTTAGCGAGCAGTGTCTTTCGAATCTCTGTTCGCAGACCTCGCTCAAACCTGTCCCTACGCATCCTGTTTGTACCTGTCTCCTCTAACACATAATGGGACATTCTAGTGAATTGTCTCTTGTACTTTGATACAGATAGGCTCCCTTGTCTCAAATCCAAAAGTCCACCCTCTTACGATCCTTGTACACTGAAGGAGTGTAATTCTTGGTAAACACTCTTAAAAAGTCTATTAAAGTGGCTATGGATTGCACTGCAAGACTGCTGGGTACAACCTCTCAAGTGTACAATCAAGGCAATTCAAGATACTCTTAGTATTTTTAAGACAATCCTTTGAGATAGCCGAATTGGTAGTGCCTATAAAGGTTTTATCACCTTGTCGGCATGCCCTCTCATAATTTTTTTCCATGTCATCCCTCATTTTGGGCAATAAACGACCCTGAGCAGCTCATATAACTTGAGTCTTTGCTAGTGTCTATGCAAAAACAATCTGGGCGAGGGTAGCCTTAGTAGCTCACTACATTATATCCATGAATTGCTAAAACATGGAATGAGGGGGTACTTTTTACGAAATAGATGGTTTTCCTTTGTGAAGATATTGGGTCATCTGTCCCTGCACGGACTTAACAGACTCGACAATGATCTGGTGAGGGGTTGTCTCTAGGATATATCTTGTAAGTTGAAAGAAGATAACATCTTTTAGGAAAAATTTTCAAAATATGCAAAACTTTAGTGAAAACGACATAGACACGAGGAATCTACTCCCCACTCTGATACCACTAAATGTGACATTCAAATTTTAATTCATAATTATCCAATTTCTTTTTAATTATTAAATTTCAAAAATAATTTTTTTTTCTAAATACGGGTACTCCTCGTCAATTTAAGCACCAATTTCAATCTATTCAATACTCATTATGCAAGTGTTTGTACAAAAACCAAAGTTTCAAAATACAGAAGCAAAACATTTAAAAGATCATGAGAATCCTCCGACTTGAAGCCTGAATCCATGAAAGAGGAGAGGTGGATGTACAAAAGAGGTAATGATCCATTGGCAACACGTCATTCTGTTAAAATATTTAAACAATAGGATTAATGAGTATAAAAATCTGGTAAGGTAACTTCACTACACTTACCTGACTATTCAAAGTATAGTGCAATCTTTTATTATCAGCTCATAATGTATTCTTATTAATGGTTAATAATGTTTATTATTTTTAGATACGTTATGAATTCCCTATTATTCCATCTACATTTTCCTCTATTATTTCTAATGAGTCTCTTCTGATTCATATTATATAATCCGCCCATTTACTCTTGTTCAATCGCAAAATAACATGATTAACTAACTTAGATTGGTTACACGGACAACACAAACTTTTTTGTCTATATCCGTGTAACTTACATGGGAAGACCAATTGTCCAAGTATTTCATTTGATCAATACACGAGTAGCCTAGGCATTTTGCCTGCACTCTTCTAGCTGTGCACGGACATGCCTTCTGTCCATGTACTCATACAACACTGTAGAAAAACATCAAAGACATACAGAGTGGCCCAAACTGCTACGATTAACCATTTATGCAGTACGGGGCATCAAAAAAATTAGCCAATCAACAGTCAAACACACATTCACATGGCAACACCATCATTCATAATAAACACCAATACAATCAAAGTAACTTTAAAATTCAAATCATGTTCATAACTATTTTACAACTTCTCGACTATCAATCACTCTGCATGTTACATAATCACTTCCAATTCATATTTCAAATCATCACTCCTTTCTTAGAATACCAATCAAAATTTCATTTCACATGTAAACACATCCTCATTCTTTCACATGAATCATCTTAAGTCATTTCTCAATTATAATCTCATTTCAAATAGTCTCAAATTATAATGAATGTCATGATGCATGAATGTTATGCATTTTGCATTTTTGCATCCATTTATATCATATTATATTGCATCCATATAAGCCTCATTATATAATAGATTGAGAATGTGAAAGTGGAATGCACAACATTCATGCATCATGGCATAATAAGATGTATATGGAAAATAAATCCTACCATCCTCAAATTGAATTCTAATTCCCACAACTTTGTCTACCATCTTTTAACATCCTACCTCATATAATGAAAAGTAGAAGGTTCTAGGATTTAACTTGTCCAAGTAGAATAGGGTTTCTAAGCTCTCTCCTTTTTTATGTCTAGATGTTAGAGATGAGTAGGATTGAATGAAAAGTGGTTTGGTGGATTAGGGTTTGAAGGACTTGGTTTGGTGCTTTGCGGTGGTGTAAGTGTTTTGGTGTGTTAAAAATGACTTCTTTACGAAATTTCCCGTTCAAAACCCATGCAAACACACTACACGGGCAGCTACACGGATGCTTCTAATTGTGTAGTTGTCCGTGTAGGTCACATTTTGGATCAATCCATTGTTCTTCGATTATTCTTATTTTATTGGATTTGTTTACAGGCACAATACATGGGCATGGACCATGTAGCCTAACCATGTAGCTGCCAAAAATGCTTGTTTTCGTCATTTGCAACTAAAACATTTATATTTTTGATCCAATATTAATCTATTATTAATTTTAAATAAAATTATTGAATTTTTTGGGCGTTAAGAAAATGTTCGCATCTCACACTCACAAGAGAGAAGAAAAATATTCTTTCTTTAATGAGGGATAAAAACAACAATGATAGAGAGAAGGCTTAAGTGAATATGACCTAGTTTGTGTGTATTTATCTTAGCCGATTTTGTGTCTTTGAATTCAAACGACGTTGTCAGGTGTATTTTTTTAAACTGCAACCAACTTTATATAGGTGGTTTACTCTTAAAATTGGGTTGGACAGGTTCGGTTTGGGCTGGTTGATTGAGTTGATATGTTTTGCGATGCCACACGTGCTTAAATTTTTACCTTCAGCAGAATTCATAATCACTCCGTCAACTTAGACTTATTATTCGTACAACCCCCTCAACTGATTTTGTATTCTCTTAATCCCTTTAACTTCTAAAATCATAACATTTAAATAAAACAGTTAACACCATTAGTTTTTCGTTAGTTTAGTGATGACATGGATAAAAATATTCTTTCAACCCATAAACTTTTAAATAGATAATATTTGACAAAAAATTATAAAACCACTCACAATGAATTAACAATATTGTACAAACACCAATACTTGTAGTTTATTTTACTTAACTCAGTTATGTTATTTTGCCTTTATTAAAGAATTCTAATGTTGTAGTTATTAATTTGTAGATCAAATTAGACGTTAATGTGGTTTTTGTTAGGGTGAAAAAAAGTTGAATCAACCCGAAAAACTATTCAAACGAATTCTGTCACAAATTTTTGACATATTTCGTTACAAATTTTTGAAGTTCGTTGGAAATTTTCTAGCAAAAATATTGATTTTTTCCTCGAGAAACAATTTTGGCTAAACTTTTGTTAATGAATTACGTCATAACGTAAAAAATTTTCGACGAATTTCATCAAAAAAATAAAAAAAATTCAAATTTCATACGACTCCCTAAAAAAACTTTCCAACTATATTTATAGACAAAATTCTGCCCGCATGCACTAGAAAAAATATATTTTTGACGATCCAATCAATTTTTCTAATTAAACTACATTTCTACTATAGATTTTGTAAAAGAAAAATCGAACTCTTCAGTTCAGTTAGCAGTTCAATTACAAAATTGAATCAAATCAAACCATGTTTACCACTAAATGATGTTATAATCTAAAATATGTGAAAAATATTTTAATTATGTAGTTTTATAATATCTAGCTAAAATTTACAATTGTTTACATCTTGGATAATATTATTGATTCATTATACGTAGAATTTTATGATTTGTGCTAAATATTATGTATTTAAAAGTTTAAAGTTTTGAGCGGATACATAATATGCTATTATCATTACTAAAAATAAAAAATTAATATTATTAATTTTTTTTAAATATTATGATTTTAAAAATTTAAATGACTGAGAAATACAAAATCACTTGATATAGCCAAAGAGATAATAAATATAAGTTTAGATTTTGTGCCTTTTTAACTTCTGTTTCTTTTGTTTCCGTATAAAGTTGGCCAATTCTTAGGGATCCAATCACAAGGCAAAATTTTTTAAAAAACAAAGTTTGTCTTTACCTTAGCAAAGTTACTATCTTTTGTGCCTGAGGTAAATATCACTAAATCTTTCAATCAAATCCATTCTTTATGTGCTATTCACTCTTTCTTGCCCTAATTTGATATGTGTTTCCTTTGTTTTGATCTGGGTTTTAAATTGACTTGCTATTCGGTTTATTTAGATCGAAAGTTCACTCCTTTACAGTTTTTTTTTGTCTAGCTCTGTTTAATTTCTTTTATGTTGTTTCTTAGTTGTGAGCATATAAAGTTCGTTGAATTTGTTTATAGCGAAAAATTTACACGTATTGTTATAAGCTTGTAGTTATTGCTGAAATTAAGTGTGTTTCATTTTTCAATATTTCTTGGTTTCTCAAGTGGGAATTGAAATTTTTTAGTGCAGAAACTGTTGTCTGAGTGCAAAATTATTGTTAGAACATAATAGTTGGTGGAATCCGTAAAGTTGAATAGAAGGATTTCTTACTTGGTGGAAGCTTGTTGCGGGTTGGCTGATTTTTTTGGAACATACTGGTATCATTGGTTGGAATAGCTGGTCTTATATAGAAGGTAATAAGAGGAGTGTAGAGATCATTAGAGGTAGGAAAGAACGGAGTTACGGAGTGGTGGAAGATGGAATGCAATAAGGATGAGGCTGCCCGGGCAAAAGAGATTGCTGAGAAGAAGTTCGAATCAAAAGATTTTGCAGGAGCAAAGAAATTCGCGTTGAAAGCGCAGAATTTGTATCCTATGCTTGAGGGCATTGCACAAATGATAGCAACACTTGAGGTGTATGTTGCTGCTGAAAATAAAGCAGGTGGCGAAGCAGATTGGTACGGCATACTTGGTGTAACTCCACAAGCTGATGATGACATGGTGCGGAGACAATATAGGAAGCTTGCGCTGATACTTCATCCTGATAAAAACAAGTCTGTAGGAGCTGATGGTGCATTTAAGTTTATTTCCGAGGCATGGAGTACATTGTCCGATAAAACTCGCAGATTAGTTTATGACCAGAAGAGGAATGCTAAAGTTTTTCAGAAGGTTTCTCCGGCAGGGAATTCATCAGCCACACCAACTAATGGTTTTTACAATTTTACCAAGTCGAATGTGAGTGTGAAGATGCACAAGAATACTCATAAGACCAGTAATTCTTCAAGTCAAGCTCCGTCCTATAAGGCAAAACCTAATACGTTTTGGACTGTTTGCCACCAATGCAAGATGCAGTATGAGTATCTCAGAGTTTATCTTAATAACAAGCTCCTCTGTCCTAATTGTCATGAGCCTTTTGTTGCTATCGAAACTCCACCTCCTACTACGTTTGCTTCTGAGTCGTCACCCTGGAATTTTCCTCAGCAAGCCCAACCACCGAATGTGAGAACAGATGGGTCTAATGGCCAAGCTACTTTCCAGTGGGGTCCGTTTTCTCGAACTGGTGGTGCTTCAACTGCTGCGCAAGCAGCATCTGTTGTTCAACAAGCTTATGAGAAAGTGAAAAGAGAGCGGGAGGAAGCCCAGGCAGCCACAAAAAGAGACGAGGCCCTTAAGCGAAAAAATAGTGCCACCAAATCTTCTAATGGACAACTTAATGCTGCAAAGAGAAGGAAAGGGACGGAGGATGCTAGTCAGAGCAGTCATGGAGGCAAATTTGTGTATCAATTCGGCAGCGGATCAGGAGGAGCCGGATTATATAATGTGTCGGGTCCGGGGCCTAATAATATTGATTCAGTCAGGTTGAATGAGATCACCAAGCCCTATGGCATGAAGTATAACTTCCAGGTTGATATTCAGACACTTCTGCTTCGAAAAGCTGGGACTGATATTCAGAATAAACTAAACGAATGGAAATCAACTACCGTTAGTAAATCTTTGTTGAATTATGGAGCTGGGGCAAAACCTGATATACCTGATCTGAAGAAACATAGTGAATCACTAAATAAGGCAACACGAGCCCAATACAATAAGTCTTCTTCTGGCATGTCTGGTGCAAAAGAGGCTGAAGCTTTGGAAAATTTGTCTATAAATGTGCCAGACCCAGATTTCTATGATTTTGACAAAGATCGAACTGAAAGGTGCTTTGGAGAAAACCAAATATGGGCAGCATATGATGACAACGATGGGATGCCTCGATATTATGCCATGATACACAATGTAATTTCTGTGGATCCATTCAAAATAAAGATCAGCTGGTTAAATTTGAAAGCTAACACCAAATTTGGTCCTATTAACTGGATTGGTTCAGGGTTCTCAACGACTTGTGGTGATTTCAGAACTGGAAAATCGGAGATTTATGACTCTCTTAACTCTTTTTCTCACAAGGTCAGGTGGACGAAAGGTTCACGTGGGGTGATTCATATATATCCGAAGAAGGGCGATGTTTGGGCTATCTATAGGAACTGGTCTCCTGACTGGAATGAGCTGACGGCTGATGAGGTGATACATAAGTATGACATGGTGGAAGTACTTGAAGACTTTACTGAAGATGTAGGTGTAACTGTGACTCCCTTGGTGAAAGTTGCTGGTTTCAAGACAGTTTTTCACCGGCATTTGGATCCTGGAGAGATTAGGAGGATTCCGAAGGAAGAGATGTTTCAATTTTCTCATATTGTTCCATCATATTTGCTTACAGGTCAGGAAGGCCCAAATGCGCCAAAAGGGTGTCATGAGCTGGACCCAGCAGCAGTTCCATCAGAGCTTCTTCAAGTGGTTGAGAATTCAAGGGAAGAAATTGAAGAGAAGGAGAGAATATCAAGTGAAGAGAGAGTAAGAGACGTTGAAAATACTAATAACCATCAAACCGGGACAGTTTCTGAAACTGATAAAGAAGACATTGTAGAAGACAGTGCAGAATCTGAAGATGAAAGGAAAGATGGGAGTTAGCCAAGTAGAAATCTATTCAGATAGATATAGTGAGCTAGGATAAAGCTTTGAGTGGCATTCATTTTGGTAAGATGTTGAATCTGGAACTCATGGTTTCTAAGGTGATCCCAATATTCCTCTGAACTTAAAGAGACTTTTTGGTGGAAGATAACTCAGTGTTCTCATAAAGATCGGAGCTTCTCATCTTTGTCGAGTAAAAAGTTATAGTTTTGTGATCCAATAGGTGGATTTGACAGCACTTTTGCAGGCTTCTTACTTTTGCTGATACCAAATGAATACGATAGTGTAAATGAAAGATATTTCATTTCATATTGAAATCATCATTGTGAATCCGTGTAGCCCTGCCCTGCTAACAAGATAATGTCTGTGATTAAATCTTATAGTTAAGATATGAAAAAAAATTGTGTATTTGGACAAATTTGAAGTTCTGCTTATCTCTTTTCTGTGTTTTAGAGATCTGGAAGGCTAGAACCATTAAAAATGGCTTCGTTGATTTGGATTTCTTAGCAACTATTGAAGTTGTTAATCAGCTTTTGTTCCTGTTATAACCTGCAATGCATATGAAGGCCATAACAGAAGAATGCAAAGCAAGCTGCAATCAATTAGATCTGAAAATTCGGGTTAACGGGTCGGGTTCGTATTGGATTAACATGACCTACTAACACGTTTAATTAAAACTTGACCCGTTTAGTAAATGGGTTGGCGGCTTCATTCATTTAACTGACACAATTAAATAAAACTGACAATTTCTAACTCGAAAACACGATTTAAAAAGTATATGATTAGACATGTCAAATGACACAAATTTAATTTTTTTAATATTATGTCATAAATAATGATATTTCAATAGAAAAATTTATTAATACGATTGACCGATTTAATTGACACGAATTATTCTATTTATTTATATGAGTTAAAATGTTAAATAAGTTAAAAATTAACCTATTATTTAATATCTATTGAAAAATTTCAAATGTAAATATAAGTTTAAATCTATTTTTTTAAATATATGTTCTCATTTATATTTCTTTCATATTTTTTATATTAAACTTTTGTATTTGTTTTAAATATTTTATTTTATAAAGTTATTAATAATTTTTTAATGAGTCGTGTCGGATACCTGCTTAACAAAATTTTTAACGGGTCATAAAAAAATCAATCTATTTATGAATTAAACCCATTTATACCGACTCAAACCCACGTAATTTTTTGTTACGTCGTACCGAACCAGGTGTGCCATGAATGGTTGGCCACTGAACTCGGAGGCATTGCAATTAGTGGGACAAAGTTGGAAAATCATAACCGTTAGCTAACTTTTAAATTTACACATTATGCAAATGTAATAAAAGAATTCTAATTGTATAAATAGTGAACCTAATATTCTAGATTGAGCAAATCAAAAGACTGGTTTTATTAATTTATCAACTTATTATATGTGTCTGCTGCTATCCTTCCTAGGAACATACATTTTCTTGAATATACATTTTAACTGTAGTTTTACGTATCTTCATATAAATTAGTTCACATTTATAAGTTTATATATTAGTTCATTTATGTTCACACCGATCTCTTCACCAATCACAATTAGGACATATTGAAATATACATTATTCGTCATTAACAATGCCATCATACCGGTCTTAGAACAATAGTTCGTAGGTCTCGACGCTACGACGACATGTAGCATTATACTTAAAATTTTTTAAGCACTAATTTTTTCACAATAATTATTAACTTTTTTCTTACCATTTATTATATTAACAATATTTATTTATTTCAATTTATTAATAATTTAATAAAATTACACATAAGAATTAGATTTTTTTTTTATAAAATATAATTTATTTTTTACATATTTATTTTAAATTTTTAAATATTTTCTTATTATTTATAAAATTTGTCTATATAATTATTAGTAACACATTATTTCATCATTTTGTTATCGTTTAATGATTAGTCTGAATTATCAAATCATTACAATCATTAGTATTATCATTATTTACTCATTGATTTTAAGTTAAATTATTTTTTAATAAATGACAAGTAACATTTCACTCCACTTATTTTTGAAATATCACTTCTCATAACCAAAAAAATGCAATAAATTGGATTTTTTTTTTAAAATTACCATAATTTAAAAATTTTATCCAAAGCCATCATAATTTGAGTTTTTCTTTCTACTAATTTAAGTGAACTCTAATTATACAATCATTATATGTACGATCCATTTATATTCAAACAACTCATCTTAATTTAATTAATTTTTCCATTAATTTGCAGTTTTATGAGAAAAAAAATAAACAATAGAATACTCAAATCTAAACAAAAAAAATATTGCAATTATTCATTTATGTTATACTTTATGTAACATTTTCATTTATCATGTATATTAGTAATATTTTGTTTTTTTTACAGAATTTTAAGAAATGGATCAGGTGTCCACGAATTAAGGGTCAGAGAGTTTCAAAGAAAATGACGCGCCAATATCTCCCCTTAACACTGTAACTCAGTGTGCTGATTGATGTTCTCTACCAGCAAACCCACGGGACGAAGGGGTTATTAGTAATATTTTGTACTTAAAAGAGCTTTAACACCATCTGTAAAAACAGATCGAAAGATCTCCATCTGATGCTCTTTCAGCGCCAACCCAACCTCAACTCCGCCACTCCCATCAACGCTCTCCGCCAACGAAAACGACGAACCCCTATCCACTGAACTTATCTCCACCATCTTCGGCTTTCCCCACCCGAAATCTGTCGCGTAAACCTCAAATTTTGGTGACCCTGCAACTCCCACATATTTTTTGAATTCCTTTGGTGAGAATAACTTTTTAAATATTTCTAAAGTTCGCTGGAGTTTCGCCTCTCCTTTCTCTTCCTGTAACCTCTTAACCATACTGCTAACCCTCTTCGCCGCCATGGTTATCCCATTCTCTTTGGTGTAGAATTCGGCGGCACTTCCTTCCATGTCAGCGGCCGCAGTCACGCAGTTACCAAAATAATTCGGTGGTAATGGATTCTCCAAACTGCTTCTACAATCACCAACGAATCCAAAAACAGGTAAGTTCTCTTTCTCTACTCCTTCGGCTTTCAAAATTGAATCCAATGTGTATGCAAATGCAAGAACAAAGGTTGATAAATGGAGCTGTTGTTCATCATCTGAATCTTTTTTTGATTCAGAGAGTACCTTTTCTCTTAGTTTCTTTATATCTTCACGAGACAACCTGAAAGTTGCTCGCACCATATCGGGTTGAGATGGCGAAGTGAATGCAAGTTTCAAACTTCTTGAAGAAGAACCACCTGACCAGAGGTCAAGGAACTTCATTCTATACCCGTCTGGGTCGCGAATTGATGATCTGTCAAAGAATGGTGTGAGCTTAGGAGGCAAATTCTGATGAGTTCCTTCTTCAAGATGTTTGCAAAAATGCGCCCATGCTTTCATGAACATTACTAAACTTTTCCCATCGAGAATAGCATGGTGCGATGAGATTCCAATGCAAAAACCTTGGGTAGGAAACAACGTTATTTGCAAAGCTATAACCGATGCTTCCGAATCCGAAACAGGCAGTTCTGGAACATAATGATGTGAATCTTTGGCTTTTCGTGGTTGGAATCCCGATAGAATGCTGAAATCAGCTCTAGATATAGCAACAGTGACCAAAACACCGTCATTAACGGAGTATTTAATGAAGGGCGAGTCAACATTGGAAGGCCAAATGAGTTTTCCAGTGAGAGGAAGGAAGTGAAGAAGAACAATAGATAAAGATTGCTTAAGTTTGTTGAGAGTAACGGATTGGAACAATGTTGGGTCAGAATGTGTTAAGGTGAAGAAGAAGAGGAATTCAACAGGGTGAAATTTGAACCATATTGTATCAAAGCAGGTGAGGGGAAGAGACAAGGAGTCTGTGGGGAGTTCCGGCGAGATGGAGGCCGGAGTGATATTGGAGACCTCAAGAATGTTGAATGGTTGCATTATGCGGTGAGGCATCAAAGTGATGGGTCGGCTGCATTCGGTGGTGTTTATCGAAGAGAAGCGATAGTTTTATTCGTGTCGAGGTGAGAGGATTGGAGGTGGAAGCAAATTATTGGAGAGTTGACAAACCACCGAAGACCGGATATGATGGGTCCATTTTAATAAAAATAGTCAACACAGTTGTACTTTACCTTAGATGTATAAAAATTGAATCAAAACCGGCTAATAGAAACTAGAACTATTGTTTTGAACCGCCAATTCTAAAATCGGAACCTAAATCGTCAGAATCGATCATGTTTGGTTCCAGTTTCAGTTCCATAAACCATGGAACCATAAGCCGGTGGTTCCGAACCGACAATTCATAATTTCGACGGTTCAATTAATTTTTAAAAAGGATCGAATTCAAACTGCCAAATTAGAATCAAAACCGACTGTTTGAAACCGTTTTGCAGCTCTACTTTATCTTACCAAAATAGCATAGCAGTTCCATCACTTCTCTCTCCAACACTTGTTAATTTGAGATTTTTATGTGAATAGTAAATCCAATAAAAATAATTCAAATTTAATAAATTTGGAAGTTATTTAAGTGGTTAGTGGATTTATTTGTGAAAAAAAATAGGAAGTTGAATTATAAAAAGTTGGCATATTTGAAAATAGATGATACAAAAGTATAATATATATAAAAAGTGTATGTGCATATAATTATCTCTATTAATATTAATACAAAGCCAAAATGAGAAAATAATCTATTCAAAATCTTTAGTAATTACAATATTAGCTCTTTTTTTTTTCAATTTGATACTTGATGTTTGCGTCGCGGCTCGATTTAAGGTCTAATCTAATAAAAACATGAATGAAATATCATCTCTAGTAGCATAATTAATAATTTACGATGAAGCAAAATTATTTTCAATAGTTGTTATCCAAAAGAATTCGTTGTTGTGGGTGAGACAAAAAAGTTTTGGTCAAAATTTGAGTTTATTTTGGTTTTTGAGTTATTTGAATAGTTTAATTCTATTTAATATAATAAAATAATATCATTTTGAATTGAAAATGTATAAGATTGAAATTTAATGTTCTAAAATAGCATTAATGTAACACCATTAGTAACACTTAAGCTTCTATTAACGAGTGTACTAACTAAAAATTTAATTGGGTTACGATGCCAATTAAACATCATATTGGACCAAAAAAGATTGGATTCAATGTTATACCTTGAACAAAACATTGTACGAGAAATTGAACAACAAAAGAATATCGTAACCACGTTGGTGGTATACTCAAGTTTATACTCGTCAACATGTTGAAAATCAAGTGATATTTCGAACCTGAAATTACCATAAGATCTCTCATCGATCACCCAAATTTAGGAGAGAGAAATTTAGAATTCTCATTCTAAATTTTAGATTTAGAAATTTGATTTTGGTGTATTAGAAATCTGAAGTGGGAGGTTCTATTTATAGAGATTTAGGTACCATTTGGTGAATAGATATCATTCTACTCAAAATTGTATTTTAATCTCTAAACTAAAAATACTTCTAATTTAATCCTCTTACCAAACAAACTATAACAAGTCCCTTAATTTAGTTATATTTATTCAACATCCTAACATCATGAACAAATAAATTGTTTTTTCATTTCTTATTTGCACATGACGATTGCGAGTACAAATGCTCTCTATAAGTGATCATATTTCATTTCTTTGTAGTTGGGACATGCAACCATCAACAACTTGAACTTCTGAGTTCTGACGATTTACACAGCTCATTACATAAAAGATTACTCGTCATTTCCCAGATTATTTTCTTAATATCATTATTTTCGACTATCTTTTATTTCATGAAAATTAGTCATAAATACTAATGTCTAATTACATATTTGTCATAACCAGTAATTAATCACATTAATCACATGTATCGTAACAACAATATAGTTTGGGCCCAATATCATATGAAACTTGAGTGATATTTCTTAAAAACAATCTTCCTCAACTAATATTGATCCACCATAAATCAAGACATCTAACCAGAAATTTTCGTGTGCCTACTCATAGCTAGTGTGCAACCTATTTAAACAACTTATCAAATTAAATGTCAAGATTTATGCTTTACAATAATTCTAAAGGTGACAAGGGAACTTGTAGAGATCTTCTTTAGCACTACCGGGTATCACATTAGGAAAATATAGATTAATTTCACTTAAAATATTTTTCATTCCTTAGTCAGGTATTTGCACACTATACTTAATAGTGATGTAATCTATTTTCAACTCATGAGCGTATGTTTATAAATTACATTAGATCATCAGACAAAAGCATCTGCCTTCAGCCTACACAATACTTTCTCTTAGTCCACATTTAGCCATTTTACAGGACTGCTTTTGGCCATTAACATAACTTAAATACTAGGCTAGTTTTCCACAGTATCTGCTTTTGTAAAATCCACATTTATAAATTCAAATGATTCAAATTATCATGACGTATATTAAGATACGATTTCTAATTGATCTTTGGTTATTTCCAGTTTTTGAATAATGACTTAATTTTGGCATTCTACCCACAAATATATAACTCAAATAACACACCTATGTGAGTAGGTTACTTCTGCCAACATGCTTAAGAAGAGCATACATAATTAAAATATCCTAAACTTATTATCTATTTAATCTTGTTATTACTGTTCACTTAATAATAAGTCTGTGAATCATTTAAAATTTTTTTGTATTTACATATAAGAGTATACAGCCCGACCTGTAGCTCAGTCTATAATATGACTCATGTTAGTGTAATACGTCCCATGGGCACAACCCTGTATTATAATACCACGTTCCTATTCATCTGTGATACAATACTCATGTTTTTTAGGCATGGTTTGTCTGCATCTGTTATAACCCTGTATATCAACCTAATATCAACCTAGAATAATTCATATCTTATTATAACAAGCATAACATCATACATACAATCATATCACCCAATATCATACAAATGTCAATATATACATATCTTTAATAATATATAAAATTTGACTATAGAGAGAGGAAGTGATAAGGAGCGGCAACTAGCCCACTTGCTAGTTTATCTTCTGTAACCTTTATTTGTTCCTGTTCCTGAAACACAATATACAATCGCAGTTGGTGAGTTGCGGGATTAATGAGTAATTATTTATGATTAATTATCATTCTATAATAATAATACCAACTCAGTGAATTGAAATTCATGTTAATACTAATTTTTTTTATTCAATTCTGTCATGTTGTATTTGTATTCTGTATTCTTTTATTATTCTTATATCAGATAATCTGATTTATTTACTTGTAACTCATTTTGATTGATTTCATAATTACTATGATCATAAACTGTAATCTTATTTGTAAATTGGAAACGTTCATATTAAGCTATCACGTATATATATATATATATATATATATCATGTTTAAAGCATACATGTCATAAAATTTTCCTATCTATCTGAATCATGTAATCTGTGATTGTAATCATATTCGTATTCATATCGTGAACGTTCATATACAAAAGTCATGCCACCTGTCAGCTGAAGCTGTAAACTATAGCAGACTATGCTGCTCCTATCAGTGTTGTATAACTGTCAGCCAAAGCTGTGTATATTTATATATGCACACAAAGACAACGTTCACGTACCTGTTCACATTCCGTTTCGTATTTCATGTACCTGTTCATAATTTGAATGCATATATGTATACATTCCCATATTCCATATTTTCTCTTTTTCTTTCATTTCGTATTTTTGTGCAATTATTCATTC